>PISX010003895.1:0-129850 GCA_004024625.1 Mellivora capensis
GTCAGGGAGGCCTCAGGGGTTGCTGGCCCCCTTTTGCAAATGATGGCAGCGTGGTTCAGAGGAGCCAGGTGCCTTGTCTGAAGCCTCGAACTAGGATTGGGACCCGCTGACCTGGCTGTCTCAGGAAGACACCGCAGTGAAAGCACACATTCAGGGTGGGCGTATTTGTGGTCTGTTGGAGAGAGCAGATGGCCATGAGCTGCAGACCCTGGGGAGCTTGCAAGGTGGTCAGAACCTTTAGGGATCCACCTCCAAGCGACAGGCTGGGACCTCTGTGCCTCAGTTTACAAGAGAGAACTAGGCTCCTGCAGAGTTCATCAGCTCTTGTAATTACTAAGAATGACTCACTTTGAGGCAAAACTGAGTGCCTTCTGCAGACTGACCACAGCTGAGACAGCGGGGCTAGGTGCAGCCACACTGAACCCATGGCCATGGCCAAAGCAAATGTGTAGCTTTGCAGTAATGGCCTCCTAGCAGGCATCTTAGCTCTTCTCCTCTCTTGAAGATTGGCTAACCTACAGATATCGTGTGTCCAGCCTTCTCCCTGCTCCAGGTCCTGAGAGGCCAGGCCTGCTGCGTGCTGTGTGCTTATAAGGCACAGGGTACAAGGCAGTGGTTTGGGCTGTCCTCAGGTCTAGACTGTCTTCCGTTAGCGAGTCCCATCTGTGACCTGAACAAAACTGCAATAGCCAGTTCTGCCTTACTAGGAATAAAGTCGCTATTTTGAATAACTATGTATATACTGTGAATTGATTCTGAACTCAGAAAAGGAGGCGTTGTGATCATCACTGCTAATACATGGACGCTGTAGGATTTCATACCAACATTTGAGTTGGAGGTCAAGTGAGGATTTGGGGTGGAGTTGGGGGTATAAGGTAGACACATTCGATCATAGGCTAAGACCAAGACAAGCTCAGTGTCTGACAGTGAGATTTGAGTAAATTAGGCCTATCAATATAATAAAAGATGACATTAAAAATGATTATATGTACATCTAGGTGGTCATAAAATATTCACACTCCATTAGAGGCCAAAGCAGATCATAAGACAGTACAATTGCATTTTTGGGTAAAACATGCATGCATAAGAAAAAGTCTGGAATATAGCCTAGAATCTATATTTTTTTAAGATTTTATTTATTTATTCGAGAGAGAGGGAGGTAGAGCAAAAGCTGAAAGAGAGGCAGAAGCAAACTCCCCACTGAGCTGGGAGCCCCACCTGGGCCTCCATCCCGGGACTCTGGGATCATGACCTGAGCCAAAGGCAGACGCCTCCCAGGTACCCCTATAGCCTAGAATATTAATAGATCATCTCTGGGAGAGGGATTATGTGTAACTTTTTTTCTTTTTTTCTGATTTATTATGTTGATTTTTTCCTAAAATGAATATAGATGTCTTGAGTTGTTAAAGAAAGTGAAAGAAGGTAAACATCTTGTCATGCAAAAGAGATTTGTGGTAGAAGGAAACAGTTGGATAGGAGTCAGAAAGATCTGGTTTGCATCCCAGCTTTGCTCCTATTAGGGAGGTGGCTTTGGCACTCTGGTATCTTGTTTCTTAGGCCCACTGTTGAGGGCTCATGGTAATAAACAAGGAGATTGACTGTGTTCTGGAGGGTTCCTGAGGTCCACTGGTGCTGATGTGTGGACAGGACTTGGTCCCCACAGCTTTGTGGGCTAAAAATCTTGATTTTGGGGCGCTTGGTGGCTCAGTTGGTTAAGCAACTGCCTTTGGCTCAGGTCATGATCCCAGAGGTCAGGGATCGAGTCCCACATCAGGGTCCCAGCTCCACGGGGAGTCTGCTTCTCCCTCTGACCAGAATTCTCCTCTCTCATGCTCTCTCTCATTCTCTCTCTCTCTCTCTCAAATAAATAAATAAATAAATAAATAAATAAAATCTTCTTTAAAAAAATCTTGATTTTGTTATCATCCTAGAATGGATCAGGGATTGACTTATACTAACCAACTTCATAAATGACTCATGTAAATTTAATTCCATTTTTATTTTACTTGACAGTGGGGTACAGTGAGCTGGCAAGAGGCATAAGGGTTGAGTTCTCCCTTTGATGCCTTCTTCCCATGTAAGCAAGTACATGAGAAGCCAAACTACAGTAAAACCCTTGCTGGGTGAGTAATGGAGCTTTCACATATTCAACAAATGATTTCTGGTCTCCCAAGATGTGCTAGGGTTTGGGCTAGGTGCTGCAGATGTAGTGCTGACTGAATTGGCATTTCCTTTTTGGGTATAACAGCAGAATATTAATGACTGTATAGAATAGTAGCTAGGAGCTTTGGAGGCAGATGGTGCAAGACTCAAGCTTTTCTACTGACTGTAGAGATTTGGGAAAGTCATGGAAACACTCTGAACCTCATATTTCTCACCTCTAAAATGGAGATGGGGGCACCTGGGTGGCTCAGTCGGTTAAGTGTCTGCCTTCGGCTCAGATCACGATCCCAGGGTCCTGGGATCTATCCCTGAGTGGGGGCTCCCTTCTTGGTGGGGATCTGCTTCTCCCTCTGCCCCTCCCCCTACTCATGCTCTCTCTGTCTCTCAAATAAATAAATAAACAGAATCTTTAAAACGGAAATAGTACCCACCTCACTCATAGTCTTGTGTTGAGTATTAAATTAAATAATGTATGTAACATGCTTAAGTAGAATGTCTGGCATATAGATGTGCTAAAAAAATGGTGCAATGACGACTATTGATATGCTATTTTAGCTCAATGCATCCATTTTGCAATAGGTCCTACCAGGATTTGCTAACCCTGGGCCTTCATCAAGCTAATCTCCTAAGTTAGTACTTGTCGGGGTACATCTGGCTTTAATTTTCTTGATTTTTTTCCTCTTAAACATTCACTGACCTTTCTGATTATTACATTTCTTCCCGCCCTTTCAATATGTTAGTATGGTTAGTTAGGCCAGGGGTTGACAAACACTTTCTTGTAATAGAAACTATTTTGGGCCAAAAGGAAAAGGAGAGGAAGCAGGGGTAGGAAAGGAGAGGAAAGGAGAAGGTGGGGCCTTAGGGTATCCACATCACAGGTAGGTGTTAGGGAACCCTCATTGCTATGTGGGCACTACTTCTTCTGAAATAGTCTCGTCCTCTTCCTACTTGTCCCCTACCTGCAGTCTCTGTTGCTTCAACTCTGCCATTAGGGGACAAAGGCCATCAGAGACTACATGTAAATGAACGAGCATGACTGTATTCGAATAACATTTTATGGATTCTGAAATGCGAGTCTTATAGGATTTTCACTTGTTACAAAATATTTTTCTTTCTTTTCCCCCCTAACATTTAAGAAATGTAAAAATCAATCTGGTAAGGAAGCTGGATTTGGTCCGCAGGCTATAGTTTGCTGACCACTGATTTAGCCGGTGGTCTGGTTGCCACAATTTAGAAAAATTAGATCTCATCCAATGTGTATTGATTTTATAATGTGATTATTAGGTGCAAAGTTATTTCCCAATTCATAGGGCCTCTCTCCTGTGGCTGCACCCTTCTCCATGCCCCCGTACCATTATGTAATGGCCACAAGTATCTCGTAGGCCATGTGTACTTTTATTTGGGGGCTCAATGACAGAATATGGGAAAAGAGTGGTGCACAGTGCCTGGTCATGGGAGTACTCAGTGAATGTGCCTTTTCTGATTTCCCTTTTTGCTTCAGGTTGTGCTTGGAACCTGTTACCTATAAGACTGAGGCTTGCGTGTTGTGAAAGTGGGGGTGCTGTCCTAACTTTTGAGATAAGAAGGGCACTGCCTTTACTTCCCAGTCCAACCTTGTGCTTATGATGAGTGATATGGAGAAAAAAGCTATGATAGTGCATGGTGGAAAAATATGCCACTGGATTCTTCCAACAAATACTTAGGTAGAGATCACTAGAGCTGGGGACCACATCTAGACTGCCTTCTCCCCTGCCAACACTTTGTATGTAACCCTGTTCCTGCCTTGCACATATGTTGAGCATATATCTGGCTCTCCATCTTATCTTGAGAAATAAATTCAGCTCTACTTAAGAGAAATACTTTTTTTTTTTTTTTTTTAGTGAAGATGTTGCAGAAATGCAAAAGGAAGAATTCCCAATATATTCCACACAGCAAAAACATAATGAAACATCCCACGAGACATTGATTTTGATCACAAATTATTTCTTTTTTTGGCCAGCTTTCTTGTCTCCTTTCCTTCTTTGGCCTAAAATTCTCTCTATCTTCTGGA
This sequence comes from Mellivora capensis, assembly GCA_004024625.1. NCBI lineage: Eukaryota > Metazoa > Chordata > Mammalia > Carnivora > Mustelidae > Mellivora > Mellivora capensis. The sequence goes on from PISX010003895.1 coordinate 4,214, forward strand.
GCAATTTTTTTTTTTTTTTAAAGGAAACGCTATTATTATTATTTTTTAAAGATTTTATTTATTTATTTGACAGACAGAGATTACAAGTAGGCAAGAGAGGCAGGCAGGGAGAGAGAAGAGGAAGCAGGCTCTCCGCGGAGCAGAGAGCCCAACGTGGGGCTCGATCCCAAGACCCTGGGATCATGACCTGAGCCGAAAGCAGAGGCTTTAACCCACTGAGCCACCCAGGCACCCCTACCTTCTGGAGCAGTTTAGCTCAGCATTTCTTGTTCTATTCCAGGCCATCCTGATAAGATCATTTTGTTCTTCTAGATGTTCATTCCTTTATTTATTTATTTATTTATTTGGGGGGGGGGGGAAGAGGGACAGAGGGAAAGAGAGAGGGAGAAAAGCTGACTCCCCGCTGAGCGAAGAGCCCAATGTGTGACTCAATCCCAAGACCCTGAGATCATGACTTGAGCTGAAATCGAGAGTTTAGCCCACTGAGCCACCCAGATACCCCAGATGTTCATCGGTTAGATGTTCCCTTGATAAGAGTTTTTAATTGTAGACTGTCTCAGCTTTTATTTGGCCAAAATATTTTCCTTTCCTTATCATTCTTGAAAGATAGTATTTCTGAGAATACAGTTTTAGATCAATGGCTCTTTCTTTCCATCTTTTGAAAACATGGTTCCACTGTCTTTCAGCTTCCTTGTTTTTGTTGCAAGTCCACCGTCAGACCACAGTCATTCTGTGGTAGATGAATTGTCCTTTCTTGCTGTTTTCAAGATTTTCTCTCCAGCGTTGGCGTTTTGTGATGTGCCACGTGATGTGTGTGTCATGGGATGTGCCTAGCATGTGTGCTCATTTAACAGAAATGTATGCTGCTTGAGATACATTATACTTTCCATCTCTCAGGACTCGTGTCTTTCATCAGATCTGGCATTTTCTTAGCTATTCTCTCTTTAAAAAAGGTCTCTCGCTCTCTCTCATTCATTCTCTTCTGTCTTGTGTCTTGTGTAACTCAGGATGTATGTTAGAAATTCTTATTCTTGGGGCGCCTGGGTGGCTCAGTGGGCTAAAGCCTCTGCCTTTGGCTCGGGTCATGATCCCAGGGTCCTGGGATCGAGCCCCACATCGGGCTCTCTACTCAGCAGGGAGCCTGCTTCCTCCTCTCTCTCTCTGCCTGCTTCTCTGCCTACTTGTGATCTCTCTCTGTCAAATAAATAAACAAAATCTTAAAAAAAAAAAAAAAGAAGAAATTCTTATTCTTTCCTCCCTTCCTCTCTTTTCTATTTTCTTATCTTTTTGTACTGCATTCCAAGTATTTTCTTTTGATCTGTCTTCAGTTTACTAATTCTACCTCCACCCATGTTTATTTGGCTGGTTCACCTATCCACTAGTATACACATATACACACATTTTAATACAAATGGCTTTAATTAGATGTATTTTTATTTAGAGTTTTATAAGTTCTATTTGGTTCTTTGTCAAATCTTTTTTGGGTCACTTTCACTAGCCTCCCTTTTCCTTGTTCCCTTTCTATCCTTTAGGTCTTTCAATTTTTTATATATAGTTATTTTATGTTCTATATCTGATAATTCCAATATTTGAAGTTCTTGGGGGTTTAAATCATGCTTACTGTTTTTGCTGACTTTCACTTATGGGGATTGGTTACCTTGTGGTGTGATAATTTTTTTCTCTTTTTAAAAACTTATATTTAAGTGAACTTAAACTGCAAGGATCATCACATGACTAGGTTAAGAAGGATTTGCTCTGGAGTGGATTTGCATTTTCATCTGCCAGGCACACAGGTGTTACCAAACTGGGACCACTTTAGTTTATTTTCTTTGTTTAGAGTTTTCAAGATTAGGTAGGTAATGAGATATTGAATCTGAGACTCATGTGACAGGAGGCTCGTGGTTACAAGACCATTATTATTATTTTTAATTTTTATTGGTACTATTATTGGTAATATTTTCCACCTGAAGCTCTGCCAGGAAAGATTTCCCTCTGACCTATTTTGCCAGCAGGTATGTTTTTCTAGTTCACTTTTCCTGGAATGTGACCTCCTTTCAAGAAGGTTCAAGTTTTTTTGTAAGACTCAGGTTCATCTCCCTAGTTTGTGCATGCCCAAGGACCCCATTTCCCTGCACAACCATTCAAGGTTTTCTTTTCCTTCATTCTTTTTTTTTTTTTAACTTTATTTATTTATTTATTTATTTATTTATACTTTTTTGTTCATGCTTATTTTGTTTGTTTTATCTTTATGGTTTTTTCCCTTTTTTTAAAAAAAGATTTTATTTATTTTATTTGACAGACAGAGATCACAAGTAGGCAGAAAGGCAGGCAGAGAGAGAGGAGGAAGCAGACTCCCTGCTGAGCAGAGAGAGCCCGATGTGGGGCTCGATCCCAGGACCCTGGGATCATGACCTGAGCCGAAGGCAGAGGCTTTAACCCACTGAGCCACCCAGGCGGCCCATATCTCACTTTATGTTAAACACAGACATTTTCCTTATTATCTTGAAAGGTAATAAATTCATTTAATAGTGCAGTTTATCCAACATATCAATGTTGTGCAATGGAAGAATTTTCACAATACCTTGCCTTCTGTGTTTCTGATAGCAAAACCCAACAACTTACCTCTCCCATTTGGCTTACCTGCGCTCTCACCTGAACAAAGGCCCTTAAACTGACAAGTGACAACCATCTATATTTCCTGAAGCATCTGCCCTAGACATCTAGGAGTGTCTTGTTGCCCTGATTTATAGCTTCTCTTCCATCTGAGAGCTCATAGTCTCTGCAAGATATCAGGAGTTACACGAAGATTCTGACCTCTTTTCTGTCCTGTTGGGGGATAGAGTAGAAGAAATTTGGGTGTTGTCTATGGATGTTGCCTTCCAAAAGTTTTTTCAGCCATGCTTCTTGAGCTTCCTCTGCATGCCTCTCACTGCTCTAGGGGCTGAGGCTTGCCAGTGCATGAGACAGAAACATGTCTTACTCTCTTGGACCTGGCCTTTTATTTATTTATTTGTTTTTAATGTATGTTTAGATTTTATTTATTTATTTGAGAGAGAGAGAGAAGGAGTGGTGGGGTTGGGGGAGTGTAGCAGAGGGAGAGGGAGAAGGAGATTCCCCGCTGAGCAAGGAGCCATCTGTAGAACTCCATCCCAGGAGCCTGAGATCACGACCTGAGCCGAAGGCAGATGCTTCATGGACTGAGCCACCCAGGTGCCCCACATAACTTACTTTAGAAAGAGTTATCCTTCAGCTTCTTTATTCCACAATATTTATGGAATATATACTATATTCTATATGCCATGTGCATGAACAATTGCAGAACAAGACCCCCCCCCGCCCAAAATCCCTGTCCTCATGTAGCTTATATTCTGGTTGGGGAGAATGTGCTTTTCTGAAAGGATCAGAAAGACCCATGTTAAAGAAATGGGGTATTCGTAACATCTCAGTCACAGTGAGCAACTCCCAAGTCCAGTTGGTTTTGTATATATCTGTGACCCCTAAATCTTCATCTTCAGACCAGATCTGGTTCCTAAGCTTGAGACCTGCTTGCCTGGGTGTCTAATGAGCATATCTAAACCTGATCTTCCACATCCAGCAACTCCATCAGAAAACATTTTCCTCCCTCTTCCATCCACACACCACCCCACGTCCCATCAGTTACCAAGCTCTGCTCATTCTGCCTCCCAGGCCGACAGCAACCCCCTACCCTGGAAGTACACTCCCTGTTCCTCGGCAGTCTTGAGCACTGTTTCTCACTTGGCTTATTCCAGCACACCCTTCCCTGCTCTCCAATCCATTCCCCATACTTGTGCAAAGAGAGCAACCCATCGCACAAACAAATCCGAGCATCTCCTGAATCTGCCTCAAGTCCAGCCATGACTTCCAGCGGCCATTGGGAAAAAGTTCAAATTCTTTAGTGTGACTGACCAAGCTCCTCTCTTTTTTTCCTCTCTCCTGCAGGTGTGTGCATATGCTTGCATGAGTGTGCGTGCCTATGAGCCGACACATAAGCTGTTTTCTCTTTCCAGAATGTTCTCCCCATCACCTGCTCTCTTCTACCAGGGACTTCCCATTCGTCCCGTGAGTTCAGCTGCCTGTGTTGCTGGCAGGTTATGGGCCTCACACTTGGCTGTGAGCATCTGCTTGGATTGGTGTCTCCTTGACTATGACTGAGGCAGGTGATTAGAGAATACAGGCCTCAGGGTCCTCCCCCTTGGTTCAAATCCTGATTCCCTGCCACCTCCTTAGGCAGATTACTTAGCCTCTCTTAAGCTGTGTGAGCATTGGTAAAATGGGGAACAGCAGTGAATTTACCTCATAGATTGTTACAAGACATGTGACGTGCCCAGAAATGCATCTTTGTTACCGCTGTGACTTTTGTGGTGACTCTCATGCTTTTGGTCCCAGCTTAACGAGGCTCCGAGGGAGGTCATCCTTGGTTTTCATGGATCCCACATTTCGCCTTCACGCATGCATCTCCTTTCTTGTAGTCATTCATGGATGATTGCTAGTATGTAGTAACAGTAACTGTCTGCTGGAATGTGAGCACCGCTAGTGGGAGACCAAACTCCCGTTTCCTAAAAATTCCCAGGGTTCAGTATAGTACATGGTACAGTATAGCTTGGTACGTGGTAGGGCTCAGGAAAAAAGGAGTACCCGAGGAATGCATGGGATAGATGCAGAATTTAGTTCACCTGACTTGACCTGGGAAAGAACTTTCTGCCCCTGAGAATCACAGGACTGTGTAACACCTGAACGGGACAGCTCCACATCTGGAAATGCAGTCTGTCATTCTGTCAACAGCTTAAAAAATGTATTTCTATATATTTTTTAAGATTTTATTTATTTATTTGACAGAGGGAGGGAGAGAGAGAGAATGAGTGGGGGGAGGGGCAGAAGGAGAGGGAGAAGCAGGCTCCCTTTTGAGGAGGGAGCCGGATGTGGGACTCGATCCCAGGACCCTGGCTTCATGACCTGAGCCAAAGGCAGACACTACCAGCTGAGCCACCCAGGTACCCCTCTATAATGGTTTTTAAAAGAATCTATGTTTTCCTGCCATGTTTCTAGTTTAGAGGCTATTGGAAAATGCGGCTGAATGTTCACATGGAGGAACCACCGTTGGGGGGGGCAGGAGGATAGGGAAAGTGCGGAAGGGGGGAAAGGGGGTGCAGAGCACTTTGGAGCCGAACCACAAGAGCGCCACACAGCTCTGTCTGCAGTGTTTCTGTGCCTTAGAAAGCTCCTCTTTTTAGGGAAAGTGTTACTTATTTATCTGTGCCCCCCCAGACCTGTCACAGGACCAGGATTTTGCCCTGTCCTGAGGCCAGTGTCCAAGGTGGCTGTGACCCCAGCTCAGGCAGTGATTTGGCTCCTTTAAGAGCCTGGACAAGCTCCCAGAGTCCTGCAGCTCCCACCCCTCCAGGCCAGCAGCAGAACCCAGCTGTCGGCTGCCCCCCTCCCCCCCACGTCTATGTGTTTACACTCTCGGTCACATGGTAACCTCTCCCAGCTCCCGGGCAGCCTGCACGGTTACCTCATCTGCAGTCCAATGACCTCATCCACGTAAAATGTGGCAAGTGCGAGACGGGAGCAGAAAGGGCCCAGCTCCTCACCCGGAGCCCCCGGGGAGAAGCTGTCCTCCATGCTGGCTCAGGAAGTCAGCCGGAGAGCTGTCCACTTGGTAATGACTCCAGGCCAGGAGCCGATTCATAAGTCAAGTGGATGCGTCTTCCCGGGAGTGGGGCTGTGAGGTGCCTGTGGGAAACGCATGCACCCCACCTGGGACCTGCCTTTCTCAGGGGATTCCTGTCCTCCCCAGGAAGGACCCTTGACCCCAGGCAGAGGCAGAGCCACCATCCCCCCACCCCAGCCGCTTAGGCACTTTGAAGATGTTGACACACAAACAGGATGAGAAATGCACCGCAGAAAGCAGAGAAAGGCACGTTTCTCTTAACTTGGGGGTGGAAGCCTCACTAGACACTGTGGGCTTTTTTTTTTCTTTTATTGTTTATCACTTTCTTTGAATTACATTTGCTCTCCCCCTCCAGAAAATATTGCATGTGATGACTAGGAATATAAAATAAATTACCTTTGCCATAGGCTGCTGGGTTTATTAGCCCCTTTCTAGCTCTTCACAATGTAAAGGACAGGCTGACCTAGAGTGATCTCCTTCCAGTGGGCTCCCTCTCCTTTCAGTAACAGGAGCTCTGCTATTTGTGCTTTTAACAGCTTAACCCTTTGAGCTACTCCAGAGCTCTGCATTCTTTCAGGGATTTTTTTTTTTTTTTTTTTTTTTGAGGGAGAGCATTTAGCTTTTGGATGGCATATTAAATTTTAAGGCCACTGATTTATATTATCCACATCATATATATATTTTAAAAAAATAAACAGAGATGAAAACCAAGCCCAGGAAATAAAAACAGAAGAAACAACACACAAGTTCAATCGCTTGAGAGGTCAAGAATTTATTTGGATAAGGTCTGGATAAGAATTTATTTGTGAGGGTCTTGCTCTGTGTGTGTGTGTGTGTGTGTGTGTGTGTGTGTTGGGGGGGTGTACTCATTTTAAGGAGCAAATGTTAATAAACATACAGAAGCATCCCCTTGACTACATGGAGATCAATTAGTGAAATAAGACCCATTGCTCTTTTCCTTTAAATGCCTGACAAAACCAGTTATTAAAGGTGGGATCTAAGTCTTCTAGGGAGGGAAGCAAATGCTTGGTTATAATGAGCCAAAGAGCAGAGGTCATTATTTCGATGGGATGTTTGCTATTTACTCCCAGTCATGCACTTGACATATTCTCTCTTATTAGCAAGGCTGCAGCAGCAGCAGCGCGTGTTCAAATCATGTCCCCCCAAATCTGGACTCCGGGACACTCCCCCTGCACACAGATGAATGCCCCCAGGAGCAAATTGCCTCACCCGCCTGTCCACAGTCACCTAGACTGTGGCAAATGGTTTTTCAGAGCAAGGTAAGCACAGGGGAGAACCGGAGGCTGTATATTTAAACAATTAGGGGCCTCTGTGTGGCTCTGCCTCCTGCTGTAGAGTCCAGGCAAGATGGTGTAATACGTGCATTTTACATATCAATGGCGGAGGGGGCTGTTTCCAGATGGCTGTACCTATTTCAAAGCCACCTTTTTATGCAGAAGGAAGACTGTGTGACCTCCCTCCAAGTAAATGTGTTTTGTAAGCCTTGGGAATGAATGCTGAAAAAAAATGGTCCTGGGCTATATTTCATGTCCAGTCCACCGTGTTGTGTGTGCACAGCTGTTCCGGGCTGGCATGTGGTAGCATATTAAAAGGAAGATTACCATTTCCCATTTTTCCCCCTTTGGAAGGCTTGATATGCATATAGGAAACTTGGGGGGGGGTGGGAAACAAGGCATAATGAGACAAGGAAGCCGGGTCTCAAGGCACTAGTCGGTGCACATCTGGAGTTCGGAGCATTCTAGAGATAGTAACTTATTCCCAGGAGCCGCTGCCGGAGTGGGAATGGTCGCCCGGTATCCATGGTGAGCTTCCCTATCGCGCTGCGCCAGGTGCGGGTGTGCGTTGTTTCTTGGAAAGGCTGTCCTCGGAGGGGTGGGGAGAGGAGAGGACAGGAGGAGGGAAAAAACCAGAAGGGAGGTAATTAGGCGCCACCTCGCCCAGCGGAGCCAGCGCAGGCTGCTGAAATCCGGCGTGGGTTATTGGAGGGGCGCGGGTGGAGTCAGGTGGTTCGTGCTGAGCCTTCTAGGAGCCTTGTTTCTATGGGGACAGGACCAGAGGAGTGAAGCCCTGGGGTCAGAAGAGGCACAGGGATGACAGTACCGAGCCGAAAGGCTCTGGGAAGGGCCTCACTCCTGGCCTCCCACGCAATGCAATACTGGTCTCGAACTGACCACCTGAGTCCAGGCTGGGTTTTTTGCCCTTAAGAAATTGGATGTGGTTCAGGTGTCCTACCGAGGCTGTTATTTAGAAAAAAGACTTCTGGGGGGCTAGCTTTATTTACTGGATAGCTGCCCAGCTGGTCTTTGTATTGCCCTGTGATGGATCCAGAGGGTCGGGTGGGGTGGAGAACGGTAGGGACCTGCCTTACCTGTGAGGTAAGCCAGGAGCGAGTCTGGAATTTCCCCCAGGAAGAGAGTTCGTTAGAGTTTCACAGATTCATGGGATTCGTGTTTTTTGTTTTTTGTTTCTTCCTTCCAAGCTGCAAGACTGTGAGGTTCCAGATGCTCTGTGTAAAACAATGCCCCACAGGGGAAAGCCAGGGAGGGGAAGTGTGAGGTCCAACTTGAGGCCACCCTAAAAAGGGCTATAAACAGCAGCTGCTTCTATTGTGTCTGCCAAGCGCTGCCTATTAGTGTAGGCCTTCGAACTCCTTGTCTCTTTCTCTGAAGCCAGATGTGACCAACAGGAGTCTGTCAAGTCAGAGGTGGACCCCAGATGGTGGGAATTCGGCAAAGGAAGCAGAGAGGCATGTGGAGGGGTTCAGGCTTGGGGGCAGGGAGAAGGCTGTCTGCCCTTTCTTGGGGACTGGGTCTTCCCCGTCCCTAAGCCCAGCACTCTAGGTCTGGCAACTGAGGCAAAGGAGGGTGGTGCGCAAGGCGACCTGACATTGTCTGAGCTTCTGGCTCAAACGTGGGCACATGGAGGGGACACACTTGGGGAGGATAGACGATGATAGATGATGAAGGAGTCCTCAGAGGAGCTAGTGTTAGGTAGCCCTCAGATGCGGGGCGGGAAGAGCATAAATAAGAGAGCTCGTGCGCTGGGACCATGCAGCCCTGGGTGATGAAACACAAGGATGTGGGCAGGAAAAGACAGAGATATTTCATTCAGTCCCATCGTCAGTTCCCCTGTTGACAGGGAATGAACATCGAGTTCAGAGCCTCGTCACTTCTAGTTGATGGTGTGTGTTTACCATTTCCAAATCGGTTGGTTCAGTAGTCTTAACTAATGCCTTCTTATTTCTCCCTCCTCCTCCTTTCTTTTCCCAAGGTAGAGAATCTTTTGAGATACAAATCAAAAGAACTGTCTACAAGAAGTGGTTCCTCAGCCATGAGTCAGAAGCCTGGATGGGGAGATTAGGGAAGCATCCCTTAACCAGACATTAGTCCTGTCCCTCCATTTTAAAGGGAAGTGGACCAGGTAAATGAAACTGCTTGATCCCACAACCCTGAGATCATGACCTGAGCCCAAATCAAGAGTCACTTGCTCAATTGACTGGGCCACCCAGGAACACCACCACCCACCCGCCCGCTCATATATATTTTTTAAGACTTATTTTATAGAGAGAAGGAGAGAGTGAGTGAGAATATTACACAGAAAATTCTTAACCCACACACTTGTGGACAGATTGTTCACTGATCATTTGTCAAGATCTTTTCAAAAATCAAAATCATGCATGCATGAATTTAAAGGGTCAACCAATACTGTGATGTTTCAGGGAAACAAAAGTCCCAAGCCCATTCTCTCACTGTTCTACTTACCCAGAGGCATTCACTTGGAGTGAGGTTGACAGATTCCTTTTGTATTTACTTCTGTTTCTATTTAATAGGATTATATTGCTAATTTTTAATTTTTTAGTTTCAGACGTTTTAAGATTTAGCTTTCTTTCTTCTTCTTCCCTTGACACAGTGAATATTTCTCATCCCCATTTCCCAATGGAGTTCCTATTATAATTTTGATTAAATGAATACTGAGAGTATGTTATCTGAAGCTGAGCTATTTAGTGACAATGATTACTTTTCCTTTTCCAAATAACTTCTTGATCTCTGGACCTCAGCGGTCCAGTATACTCGCCAATAGCAGCATGTGGCTACCAAGTACTTGAAATGAGACTTGTGTAACTAAAGAATTAATTTTTAAATTTTTACATCTGAATTTAATAACTGATGGCTTTTGGAAAAATTTTAAGTATGTTTGGGACACCCTTGGTATGTGAATAACCTTTTCAGCTACAAATTTAATTAAAACTAAATTCAGGTCAAAATCAAGTATTTCTGGGGTGCCTGGGTGGCTCAGTGGGTTAAAGCCTCTGCCTTCGGCTCAGGTCATGATCCCAGGGTCCTGGGATCGGGCTCTCTCTGCTCTCTCTCTGCTCAGCAGGGACCCTGCTTCCTCTCCTGCCTCTCTGCCTACTTGTGATCTCTGTCTGTCCAATAAATAAATAAAATCTTAAAAAAAAATCAAGTATTTCTGAGAAATTTTAGTGAGTAAACTGAGGTGGGCTGTAAATGCAAAATACACTTTAGCTCTCAAAGAATTAGTATGAAAAAAAAGAATATAAAACATCTCATTAATAATTCTGTATTGATTTTATGGTGAAATACTATCTTAGATATATTAGGTTAAATTTTATTTATTTATTTATTTGTTTGTTTACTTATGTAAACTCTACTCCCATCGTGGGGCTCAAACTCACTAACCCGAGATCAAGAGCCACATGCTCTCCCGACTGAGCTAGACAGGCATTCTTCGGCTCTTTCTTTTTAAAATGTGACTAGTAATAAATGTAAAATTACATGAGGGGTTCACACTTTGTTGGTGCTGGGGAGTGCTGTTCTGGACTGTAGTTGTTTCCCGTCTCTCTTGCATTTGCATTACACTTACCAGCCCCAATTTTCTACCAGTGTTCTAGATCTCCTCCTGAGGGGAGCATTCACATCAGACATGCCGTCTCTTTGTCTTCCAGGGGAGGCTTTGCTGAAGTCCTCTGACCAGCCCTTGTCTGAACTGGCTGGTGTCATCCTGAGATACACCTTTGCTAATGTTTTGGGAATTCCCTTTATTGTTCGATTGTGTTGAAGCCTGTTTCCTGGACTTCCTATTTTCTTCCTTCTCGATTCATTCCTTTGTTTTATGAAGCACACTCTCCCATAGTTTCCTAAAAAAAATGTGTGGGAGATTAATTTTTCCTGTGTCTGAAAATGTCTTCATTCTGCACATGTTCATAGTTTGTCTGGATAGATAAGTTCAGTCTGGAGACCATTTTTCAGAATTTGGAAGGCATTGCACCATTGTCTTTTACTGCCCTGTGTTGCTATTGAGAAGTTAGTTCTAAGTCATTCCATTACTTCTCATTTGTATGTGACCTTTCTCTTTCTCAGTCTCTGTCCCTCTTTCTCCTCCCTCCCCCTCCTCGCAGAATCTTCTTCTTCTAACTAATGTTATGAGGTTTCATGATGATGTGACTTGGCGTGTGTCATACCCTTCAACTCTGGGAAGTTCCCTTGAATTACTTTATTGGCGATTTCCTCCACTTCATTTTCTCTGTTCCTTCTCTTTGGAACTCTTTATTATTTGGATGGAACAGATAATTGTTGGTCTGTACTGGTCCTCTAGTTTTCCTTTCCTTTTTTATTTTTCATCTCTGACTTTTGCTTTCTTTTCCAAAAAGTTTCCCCAACTTATCTTCCCACATTTTGCTGAGTTATTCGCACATACTATCATATATTTAATTTTCAAAACCTCTCTTTTTTTTTTGTTTTTGGACTACTTGTTCTTTGTAATAGCATCCTGTTCTTGTTTTTGGATTCATTGTCTTCACCTATATCTCCTTCTTTAAGGACAACAATGATTATTTTGCTTTACAGTTTTCTCCTCCCCTCATAATCTGTTTCCTTTAAATCTCCTTTCTTCTGTGTGTTTCATATCAAAGTTGTTCTCAGAGGTCTAGGAATCCTGGGTTGTTTGTATGTAATTAGGGTAGGGGACTGAGAGGTGATTGGAGGCTGCCTGTGGGCAGGGTCCTAATGAAAAGGAGCTTCTCTGTAGGGCTACTTGTGGGGGGCTCTCAAGTGAGTTGCTTTAGGTCTTTCCCCTAGGTCTGGTCAGAATTCCCAGAGGACCTCTGCCTGTGTCTTGCCTTTTCCCAGAATTCCGGGAACTGAGCTGGGGAAGATGGCTTGGGATTTCAACATTCACCAAACCCTCCTGCCTCTGTGAGGCACCTCAGTTTGCTGTGGGCCGCCTTTGCTGCTATCGATTCCTTTTTAACAAACCACCCTGAAACTTTGTGGTGTGGAGCCGCCATTTTATTTTGCTTATAATATTGAGGCTCAGGAATTTGGTAGCTTGGCTGGGTGGTGTATCTCTGATCACATGGCTTTAGCTGGGGCAGCTGGGATGGCTGGTCCACTTCCATGCTGTCTTCTCAGTCCCAAGGCATGGTCTCTCTAAATTTCTCTTTCTCTCTCTCCATGGTGTCTCACTTTCTGGGGTCTCTCTGCATGGCTTGGTTTTCTCACAGCTTGGTCGTCTTAGGTGGTCATAACTTTTACATGGCTGCTGACTTCCAATAGGCAGGGAGCAAAAGCTGTCAAGGCCAGCTCTGCCAGAGCCAACATTGTGTCTCTTCCAGAATATTCTTTTTTTTTTTTTAAATATTTTATTTATTTACACAGAGAGAAATCACAAGTAGGGAGAGAGGCAGGCAGAGAGAGAAGCAGGCTCTCCGCCGAGCAGAGAGCCTGATGCGGGACTCGATCCCAGGACCCCGAGACCATGACCCGAGCCGAAGGCAGAGGCTTAACCCACTGAGCCACCCAGGCACCCTCTTCCAGAATATTCTATTGGTCAGTGAAGTCACACTGAGCCTCCTGCCCTGTGCCTAGATTCAGAGATATGGAGCAATAAACTCTTCCTGATGAAAGAAAGGTCACATTTCTTATGAGCATGTGGGTTAGGAGATTTGCCATCTTCGGAAATTTTCCATCTCCCACACTGCCCAGATTAAAGTTGATTTAAATAAAATTCTAGTGAGCGTGATTTTCACCAACAGAAATATTTATCAATTGTTTCTTTTTTGTAGCTCTTCTCCATAATGTCCTTCCAACATGTTGAAAATCCAAATTAAAAATCCCCGCTTTTTGGAAGAAAAGTTTATATTGTAGATTAAACATTTGCTCTGATTCTTCAAAGTAGTTTTCTTTCTTTTTTTGTGTGTGTACTAAATCTTTTCCTGTATTCTGGGATTTTTATTTTGTTTTGATTTGTTTTCTTTCGAAAGGAGATCTATATTTACCTGGCTTGGAAATTTGAGATGATTTTGTCAGCGGTTGTGTTGGTTCCTGTTCTCTTAGTCCCAGAGGGAAAATTTTAAGTTTTTATGTCTTTGGTAATGGATGGGGGCCTTCCCCAAATCCCTCCAGGCCATCTGGCAGTTCCGTGTGTGGGGCACTGGTGTAATTGCCAAACCACCCTAAATTCCACCCACCGACTGTCTCACAGTCTCATTCTCTTGTAGTTCATGTGTGAGAATTTCCCAGGTCTTTGGGGGAAATTTCACTCACTTACTCCCAACATGGCCTTTCTTTGTCAGGGCTGCTAGTTCTTGTTAGTACTTTGACCCCTCTGTTGTCACCTCCACCAAGTCACGCCTACCTCCTCAAAATTTCTAGAGCATCAATACCTTTCTTCCTTATTTTACATGACTGTAAAAGACTTCTCTCCCTGCCTAGGATGACTCTATGATTCTTTCATCAGGATTGGGGAAGAGAGGGGCATTAAACGTGTCAGCTCAGATTACCATCTGTAGGTCTCATTGGTCAGTTTGTCCTTGGTTCATGTCAACCAGGCTTACTGAGACAGGCTCCATAGATTTGCTTGGGTCTGAGAGATTGACTATTTTCTTTTCCCTGGCTCATAAGAGGTGCAAACATGAGAGCAGTGATTCTCAATCCTGGCTCCATGTTGGGATCACCTGGGGGGCTTTGACAAAATGCTATACCAAAAGGTGCCTAAATTTGGGCTCCAAATCTCTGAATGCTTTCTTAGCTCTATCAGCGGTCATAATTCAGGTGATGAGCTCACAGATTTCGCCCTCATTAAATGTTATCCGTAATTTCCTGCCTTTTCTCCTAAAAGACCACCTGCAATGTAATCTCAGGATTAATGGGCAGGGGGAGGAGGTACTAAAGGAGTCTTATGATCTTTTCTATAAAGTTTGTTCAAAGACCTCATATCTAACTGGGGGCAAAAGATGTCTCTGTCATGAAGCACCATTAATCGACCTGCCTTCTTAAGTTGATTCCATAAGTAATGCCTTCATACATATAATTAATATGTATTCAGTACTATAGATTTCTTGAGAACATGAAGATCTTGCTTCTTTTGCTTCCCCTTTATAGGGAGTTGAATTATGTATCCCTCTCAAAACCCAGGTCCAAATCATAACCTTTGTGAAGTGTTTTCTCTGACACCAACCAATGCTCCAATTCTTCAACACCATAGCTGGTCGTCCAACAATTCAGTTACATTCTGACATGACCATAGCTGGTCGTCCAACAATTCAGTTACATTCTGACATGGATTACCCAGAGTTAGTGCAGACCCCAGAGGTTAAGGGCTCAGTCCTGCAAGAGTGCCCCACTTTGGATGCTGGTTCATGAGTCTCAGGCCCCTCAGACTTCTGACTGACCAGGTGTAAATTGAAGGTATTCACTACCCCCTCCTCAGGTTTCATAATTTGCTAGAATGGCTCATAGGATTCAGGAAAACAGGTTACCTACAGTTATTGGTTTATTAGAAAGAATAAAATTCAGGAGTAGCCAGATGAAAGAGATGCACAGGGCAGTATGGGGCAGGGGCATGGAGGTTCCATGCTCTCTCTGGCAGTGAGATCATCCATCACCTTAATGCGTCCAGAACCCCAAACTCTGAATTCGCACTGTTTAAGGGTTTTTATAGAGCTCAAGCTCCAGCTTCCTACCCTCCCCTTCCCAGAGATTGGTGGGTGAGGCCATTAAACCCTCTAATTACTTGGTCTTCCTGCTGACCAGCGCTATCCTGAGGGTATCAAGAGGCCCTAAATTACCTCATTAGCATAAACTCCAGGGTCATTTAAATCCCAAAGGTTTTAAGAGCCCTGTGTCAGGGGCCCAGGACAAAGACCAAATATACTTTCCTATTATACCACACCCACGGTACCTGCGCATATGATTCTATTAGCAAATAGGTTTTTGCAGATGCAATTAAGTTAAAGGTCTTGAGGTGAGTTTATTTTAGATTTAGGAGAGGTTCTAAATCCAGTGACTGACATCCCTATGAGAGGGCCAGAATGGAGGAGAGAGACACACAGAGGAGAAGACCATGTGAAGATGGATGCAGGATAGGAGTTATGCTACTATGGGGGAAAGAAAATGCCTGGAGTCACCTGGCCCTAGGTTAGAAGAGGCAAAGAGAGATTCAGAGCTTTTGGAGGGAGCACCGACCTTCATTTTTGACCTTTGGTCTCCAGAACTGAGAGAAAATAAATTTTTGTTGTTTTGAACCATCAAGTTTGCGGTAATTTGTTATAGCAGCCCCAGGAAATGAATACACCCTTCCCCATATCCTCTTCCTTCTTCTCCTTCTTCCTCCTTTAGTTTAGTTATAATGTTTAAGAAATTATTCATGTTCTCAAGAGAGGTCTAATTATGTGAGAGCAAAGTACACATGATAGCCAATTCGAGTGACGGAACAGGACCATAAGGTGGGGACGCCAGAAGCCACAAGGTGGCTGAGTGTTAAGTGTAGGGTGCATGTAACAAGGACCAGGGGCTTGGGGACTCAACTGGCTTTCCCTCTTCATGCTCCAGAAGATGCCTCATATTTAGAAATATCACTTTGATCTCTCAATTCTGACCTTCCTGCTAGACTCTTCTAGGTCAAAGATTTTTCTAGATCATGCTTCCGGCAAATTTTTTTGCTTGTCTGCCTCCTAAAGGGATTTTTAAGAATATATATGATTTAAAGGTGGCAGACAAAAAAAATCACTGGATTGTTTAATCTCTCATGAGAGACAGTCAAGATCCACATTGGTGAAATGTTTTTTTCATGTTTCGGAACTTTGATTTAGTTGTTATTTTCTCTCTCTTGTTTCTAAATTAAAATCAGTCACCACTGGATGACATCACAAAAAGATGGCAGAGTAGGAAGCTCTAGGAATCTGTCCCTTCACCAAAACAGTGATTGCATTGGCAGGAACTGTCAGCCCATTCATGGACCAAAGCAGCTTCTGAAGGGATTTAAACAGATGTGAACTTTTTTTTCCCCTTCCCTTCCCCCCTTTTGCAAGGTGGACATTTAAGGAAATCTTTGTCAGGTTACTGGCTGATTATGGATAGATCAGAACAGAAACATCAGGGACCACACAAAAGAAGAAATACAATATGTTGCAAAAATAGTCAGGAAAAGTAACAAAGAGTTGGCTTTAGCTTTCAACAAGTAAGATTCCAGAGGGGTAAGAGAGAGAAATCTCTAGAATTACTTAATACTTAGTGTCCAATTCTCAACACATACAAAATCTACTGAAACAAATAAACCCCCCAAACAAACAAACAAATAAAACCTAAAGAAACACCAGGAAAATATTGCCCAATCACAGGAGAAAACAAATTTGATAGAAATCATCCCTGAGGGTGCCTGGGTGGCTCAGTGGGTTAAGCCTCGGCCTTCAGCTCAGGTCATGATCCCGGGGTCCTGGGATCGAACCCCACATCAGGCTCTCTGCTCAGCAGGGAGCCTGCTTCCCTTCCTCTCTCTCTCTGCCTGCCTCTCTGCCTACTTGTGATCTTTCTCTCTGTCAAATAAATCTTAAAAAAAAAAAGAAAAAAAAAAAGAAATCATCCCTGAGGAATCTCAGACATTGGAATGATTAGTCTAAGATGTTAAATTTGCTGTCTTAAATATGCTCAGTGAGAACTAAAAGAAATCAGGAAAACAATGTATAAACAAAATGAGAATATCAACAAAGAAAAAGAAACTATAAAAAGGAACCAAACAGAAATTTGGGAGGCAAATAGTATAATAACTGAAATGAAAAACTCACTAAAGAGGTTAAACAGAAAATTTGAGCAAGCTTGGGGCCCCTGGGTGGCTCAGTCAGTTAGGTAGTAGCCTTCAGCTCAGGTCATGATCCCAAGGTCATGGGATCCAGCCCCACATTGGGCTCCCTGCTTGGGAAGGAGACTGCTTCTCTCTCTGCCTACTGCTACCCCTGCTTGAGCTTTCTCTTGCCCTCTCTCTCCGTGTGTCAAATAAATAAAATCTTAAAAAAAAAAAAAAAAGATTTGAGCAGGCAAAAGAAAGTGTCAATGAACTTGCAGGTAAGACAGTGAACTTATCTAGTGTGAGGACCAGAAAGAAAAAAAATGAATAGTGAACCAAACATGAGGGACGTGTGCAATATCACGAAACATACTAATATACAGGTTTTGGGAAGGAGTCCTAGGAGAAGACAGAAAAGGGAAGAAAACAATTTGAATAAATAATGGCTGAAAATTTCCCAATCTGAAAAAATACACAAACATGCAGGTCTAAGAAGCTCAATGAGTTTCATGCAGGATAAACACAGAGAGACCCACAATGAGACACAGTATAGTCAAACTATTAAAACATGAAGATGAAGAGAGAATCTGGAAAACACCAAGAGAGAAGGGACTTACCATGTTGGAGGGGCCCACAATAAGATTAACAACTTATTTCTCTTCAAAAATCATGGAGGCCAGAGGCAGTGGGATGACATTTAAAATTCTGAAAGAAAGAAACTTGCCAATCAAGAATCCTGTATCTGGAAAAACTGTCTTTGAAGAATGAAGGAGATATTAAGAAATTTCCAGATGGGGTGCCTGGGTGGCTCAGTGGGTTAAAGCCTCTGCCTTCAGCTCAGGTCATGATCTCAGGGTCCTGGGATCGAGCCCCACATCTGGCTCTGTGCTCAGCGGGGAGCCTGCTACCCCCTGCCCCCCGCCTGTCCCTCTGCCTACTTGTGATCTCTGTCTGTCAAATAAATAAATAAAATCTTAAAAAAACAAAAAAGAAATTTCCAGATAAACGAAAGCTGAGGGAATTTGGTACTAGTAAATCTGATAAATGATGAATGTTAAAGGGAGTCTTTCAGGCTGACATGAAAGGACAGTAGACTTTAAATCAATCGAGGCCGTAAGAAAGAAAACACAAAGAACACAGGTAAAGGTAAATACACAGGGAAGTATAAAATCCGTATCATTGTACGTTTGCTATGGTTTATAACTTCTCTCTTTCCTGTGACTTAACAGGCAAATGCATAAAACAATGACTAGAAGTCTACGTTAATGGGCGTCCCAATAAATAAAGTTGTAGTCTGTGACAATAACAATGTAAAGGGGGCGAGATGGAGATGTTCAGAGCACAGTGTTTGTATGCTTTTGACACTCAGGTGGTATGACTCAAACTGGGTTGTTTAAAACAAGTTAAAGGTGTTAATTGTAATCCCCAAGATAGTGACTACTAAAATAACTTTTAAATATAGGAAAGGCAAGAAGAGGGAATTAAAGTGGCATATTACAAAATCAAACACTACCAAAACATGCTGCACTTTTTTTCAGAGTACCTGATAATGGTTTTTCTTTATAGGTTCTCACAACCCAGCCTGTGTGAGGGGAGTCAGTGACGTACCCTGCCCAGGCAGCTTGTAACCTTTAGCTGTGAGACATGCACTGAGCCAGATTTGTAAGGCCAAGCGAGGACCTTGGGTTAAAGAAAGGACACAAGAGAATGGAGAACACACTGGACTAGAAGACAGTAGAGGTAGGTTCTAGCTGCTTGCGTTTTTTTGCTGCTGACAAGCCATATGACAATGGACAACTCTAGTTGTCTTTTTCCCTAAAGAGAGGTTGTTGGACTAGATAATCTCAAAGGGCTTTCCAGTCTGCTGATGAGCACCAAGGCTTGCATGGTAAGGCAGGCCCTCTGAATTGAAGAGCATGAGTAATGGAGACTTCTTTCTGCTCACTCCCAGTGCAGATGTGCGCTCTCTGGGGCTACTTTTAACTTTTCATTTTTTAGTTTTTAAAAAATATTTTATTTATTTATTTGACAGAGAGTGCACAAGCAGAGTGGCAGGCAGAGACAGGGGGAGAAGCAGACTCCCTGCTGAGCAGGGAGCCCCGTGTGGGGCTGGATCTCAGGAGCCTGGGATCCTGACCTGAGCCGAAGGCAGACGCTTCACCGACTGAGCCGCCCAGGCGCCCCTGAGACTAATTTTAAAAAGGGGTGGAAGTGTCATATGGCTGGAAGGAACCTTGCAAAAGGACTTCGTGCGAGAGGAACGATATCCACTACAATAGTGATATCTTTTGTCTGTGTAGTGTTTCTGAGTTGCCTCCAGCAGCAACATGCCGTGTGTGTGTGCGCGCGCGCGCGTGCGCATGTGCATAATTTTTCTTTTAATTTTTTGGTGGTTAAATAATATTAGTGTTTTAGTCTCTGGAAAAGGCTGGGAGCAGAGGCTGGAAGGCAGCTAGAGCAGCAAGGCAAGGCCAGGCCGGCCCTCCCTCTTGGTTTTGGCAGGCAGTTGATGCTGCTGGTGAGGGCGAGGCCACTGGGCAGGGCAAAGCAGTAAGCGAAGCTGCCCCGGTGGGCGCCTGGCCAGGAGCTCCCGGGTGTGAATCACAGCGTGACCAATGTCACTTTGAGTCGTGAGTAAGGTAAGGCAGACATTCAGTTCAAGTAAGAGAATATTTACTGAGGGTCCTCTGTGTGCTAGGCAATGTGCCCAAACCTGCACACGGATGACAATGAGCCCGCCTTTAAGGAGCCTATGTAGTTCGTCTGCCCCAGGTGAGGTTGGCTTTTGGGAATGACATCACCTGAGAAGAGGCATAGCTGGGGCCGGATGCCAGGTCTGATTTCTCTACCGGAGATCGGCATCCGGCTGTCACCAGATCAGCTCTTCCACCATTTTCATGATTCCGAAAGAGATGGCTATAGGACTTCTTTTGGAAATAAACTCAGGTCCCACACACCTGCTCATGGAGATTTAGTTCTGATCGGTGGCCTGAGTATCTTATGTTGAAGTTAACACTTATTTCTTCTTGTTCTATTTAACTGAAAAACACACGGTCCCTGCCCTTTTTCACTTCTGGTTGGTAACAGAAGTTCCTCATTCAACCCTTTGCACAACACATAAATACAGCACCCTTGGGGCAGGTTGAGAGGCAGAGGAGGGGCAAGCAGAGTGGATTACTCGAGCTCTCGGTAACAGTCAGGGCCCAAGAACCAAGCGTGTTTCAGTGACAAGGTTTGCAAATCTCATGCTTTCTTCCTCCAGACATGAAGGAACGGGTCCTGTTTCTCTCCTAGGCCTTGGCGAAAATTTCATTTTTTAAAGGCCTTGCTTTCTCCTTAACCATCATATTAACTTTTATCTGATTATTTTAAGGGGCTTTGGCATGGACATCTATTCAATTTGGTGCCATTTCTGTCACATCTTTGAAATCATTTTATGTTCCTTCCTGAAGGCCAGAATTGTACGGCCAATAAAGAATTAAGTAAGTGTAGAGACCAATGGGCTGAAGGGTGGCCCCCAGAAGATCAGGCTCTGATCCCTGGAATCTGTAAATGTTACCTTATTTGGGAAAAAAAAAAAAAAAGCCTTTGAAGATGTGACGAAGTTAAGAACCTTGAGATGGGGAAATTCCCCTGTATTGTCCAGTTGGGCCAACCATGCCGTCAACAGTGTCCTTGGAGAGAGGGAGAGGGAGCTCACACACGGGAGAGGAGAGGGTGATGTGTGGACAGCGGCAGAGATTGGAAGAGATTGGAAGGAGATGGTCAGAAGTGAGAGGATGCTGGCAGCCACTAGAAACTGGAAGAGACAAGGGATGGACTCTCGTCTGTAGTCTCCAGAGGGAGACAACTGCTGACGACATCTTGATTTCTGCCCAGTGAGACTAAGGTTGAACTTCTGCCTCCAGAACCCTAAGAGAATAGAAATCTGTGTTGCTGAAGCCACCACGGCGGTAGCTATTTGTTTTAGCAGCCACAGAAATCTCGTACAGGGACAGAAACATTCCAGTCTCTACTGGTGGAGCCGTCTGACAAAGCCTAAGCCCCCCTTTTCAGCCAAATGGTTTCAGATCATAAAATAAAATATCTAAGATGGTGCAGAAAGACAAATATATTGAAATATAGTTGTTGAGAAAACAACTGTATATGGCCTTGAGTGCACTATTGAAGATGACACATTTCAGATACAGGCAAGTTAGAGCTGATTTGATTTGATTGATTGATTTTTAAAGATTTTATTTATTTATTTGACAGAGAGAGAGAGCGTGCAAGCATGCCCACAAGCAGGGAGAGGGAGACGCTGACTCCCTGTTGAGCAGGAAGCCCTATGCAGGGCTCGATCCTGGGATCCTGGGATCATGACCTGAGCTGAGGGCAGACGCTTAACCAACTGAGCCACCCAGGTGCCCCAGAGCTGATTTTATTATTTTTATTATTATTTTTTAAAGATTTTATTTATTCGTTTGACAGAGAGAGAGATCACAAGTAGAGAGGCAGGCAGAGAGAGAGGGGGAAGCAGGCTCCCTGTTGAGCAGAGAGCCTGATGCGGGGCTCGATCCCAGGACCCTGAGACCATGACCTGAGCCAAAGGCAGAGGCTTAACCCACTGAGCCACCCAGGCACCCCCTGATTTTATTTTTGAGAAACACCAATGTAAAGGCCACTGTCATAGGGCCGGCTAGAGTCTCACACTGTGTTGTGGGATCGGCTGCCGTGAAGAAGGCTGAGAACATGCAGGATCTCCTGTGGGGTCTAATACCTGCTATTGTTTTGAAGTAGGGGTCAAAGTCAAGTGTAATTGCAATGGCAGTATGGAAACAGCCAGTGTTCTCTGAGACCAAGCTTTAGGAATTGCTCGTGCTCTGTCGTTTGCTGCCTACATCCCCCAGTCGAAACCCTGAATGTCAGATGGGGAATGTCAGGGGCAGGACCTGTGGCTCACAGAAAGACAAATCAGGAGTGCCAGCTTTAGTGCCCACCCGGGGGAGTCAAGGTGGCAGGGAGGCCGAGGAGGGCCAGGCAGGACCTTAAGCCTGAGTGGGAGCTGGGACCATCCCCCTCTCCCCGCAGGTGGACCCTGTGAGAGGCCACAGCTCACAGGAGCTGCCCCGGGATAAAGCAGGCACAGCGAATTGGACAGGGTGTCAGGCTGACTATGAAATATGACGGATTAATAGCGAGGCTGGTGGTAAGACCTGCTTTCAGACACTTCATTTAGAAGTTATCATATTGCTGGATGCTTCCTATAATTTGTGATGATGCTGATTGTGATAAATCGCGAATTTCTGGCAAACTCCCCCAGCCCGCTCCAATGGCTGAACAGAGAAAATGTGTAATTCTATGGGAACATTCATGCCACGAATGAGAGCCGGGCTCTGCCTGTAAACAGAATGCTCAGTCCGTGAACAAAGTAATTAAGTCAAGCTAATTAAATCACAATAAAAATAATTTTAATTTAATTAATTTCTCTGCACTGATTGAACGTTATGTTGCAACCATGAGGCTTCCGGAACACTAATAGAATTTAGGGGCCGGGACACTGAAGTTGTGGTCACTGGTGTGGTACGTGGGTTATTGTTAAGGGAATGAAATTAAATACGTTTAACGAGATGCCGAAATGTTGACTGAGCCACAAATAGAAAATGGTTTTGGAATTAAGATAATGAGGTCTTTTCCTCTCCCATTTAGGGTTCTGTATTAACTGGAGCAATAAATGTCAAATTTAGTCATAATTTAAAAGGTCTAGATGAAGTAGATGGGGCACGATTGCTTCATTATGTTCCCACCAACTTGGTGGGAAACCTTAGGTCGGTGTCTCAGTAGTGCACAGAATTACTGGGCATACTTACTTGTTGTCGGCCCTACCCCAAAGTCTGTGGTGCCTGATAAAGATCCTAGAAGCTCTAGAAATGGAATCTTGTGAGATCCTCAGTCAAGGAGTTAAATAAGAGGCAATGTGTTGTTAGTAGCAGCAGGAAAGATTTAGGTGAGGGATATAGAAGGACTTTTTATCTGGAAAAGGTATTGACCAATAACCAGGTACTTCTCCTTTTTTTTTTTTTTTTTAAACCATTTATTTATTTATTTTTTTAAAAGAGAGGGAGAGGTGGGGGAAAGAGGGGGCAGAGGGAGAGGGAGAGAGAGTATCTTAAGCTCCACGCTGACCAGACAGGGGGCTCAATCTCACGACCTTGGGATTAGGACCCAAGCAGAAACCGAGAGTAGAATCCTTCACTGACTGAGCCCCCCAAGCACCCCTTAACAGTTACTTCTTAAAAATGTGAACCATGCCTCCCCTTGTGCCCCATCCTGCATCCCCAGTGATAAACAGAGCGAGTTTTACACCAACCGGTGCTCAAATATTTATTATTAAACTGAATTATTGAGTTCTTGGGGAATTTCTTCCCTTAGCCCTCGGAAATGAGGATGAATGCTCTTCTCGCGGTGTTGTTTAGACACTGTTCCATTTCTAAGCAGGAGGATACTCACATGAGACGACCTCTCAAGGTCACCTCTCCGAGACTAATTTTGTCAGGTAAGCAACACTGAAATTCTGAGTGTGTGAGCAGGAGCTCACATAATTACCAACTGTGATTTTAGAGGAGCCTCTGCTTTGGATCCCAATATTATTTATCATGCATGTTATTTTAATTAATATTTTGCGTGTGTGCCAACATTTGAACCAGACCTCATTATGACTAGTCGGGGCACTGCATTGTTTGCTGAGTGGAATTGTTTTCCGGGATGCAGCTGGTTTCCTTCCTCAGCAGCCAGGGAGGGCAAAGAAACCAAAGGGCCAGCGTTTGCAAAAGGCTTTGCTGTCACAAAAGTGGGCAGCGGTCCTCGATCCTAGATGGCTCCCCAGCCAGGAGCTGCTTCTCCATCCAAGGGGTGGGGGTTTGCAGGGAGGCCTCTCAGGAGAGCTCGACACACTGAATGGGGTTCCCCAGAGAGAGGGAAGCAGGAGCAGTGTTTGTGGTGTCTGAGGGCAGCACACCAGCCCTAGGAACGAGGGGTGTCCGTGCGCCTCTGAAGGGTGAATTGGCACCTTTTCTGTTGTCTGTTGTTTCGTAATTGTGCAAACAGTGTGAAATCCAGGCCAGCACGATGCCCGTGAGCTCCAGCTGCTCACTCCGCTCTGCACACAGTAACTGACGACCCCCCACTTCCCCTGTGTTCTGCGCAAGGGATGGACCTGTAGGCATGTGCTCTTCGTGGCAGAGCTGCCTCCCCTCCCTCCCCGAGGTTAGGACAGGACAACTTCCAGGAGGAGACTTTTGTGGCTCTGGAAGGAACTTCCAGTTTAACCTGAATTCCAGCGATTGCTTCCCTGGTTCCTTGACTCCAACTCCCCCTTGCATTCTGACCCCTCACCCTGCCCCGAAACACTTCTTGGGTGCCTCCCTTCCTCTCAGGTGCAAACATCCATCCTCAGCAGCATGAAGGGACTGTACAGATGGAATCCCCATGTCTCTAGAGCATCTAACCCATCCTAGACCCTCCTTTTAGAAAGATGCTACCCCCCAAAATGAAGCTTCTCGTTTCAGTGTTTGCTCATGAGAATTAAGACACTAAAACTCGTTTTAACCCCTTTCCCTTACTCTCATAGACTCCTAAGCCTAGTTCTATTCGTATCATTCTTTATTATATTTCAAATCATACTATTTAACCTTCAGTCAAGGGCAGATGTGTCTCCAGACCTGTGTTAAGCCCCTTCCCTGTCCCATGGCATTTTGTTGTCACGGGAACTCTATGAGGCAGGTGCTGTCCTTCTTTCTTTGTTATGGGTGACGGAATGGTGGCTCACACATGCTAGCTTATCCCAGGTCACAGCTCCCTAGGTGGTCAAGCTGCTACTAAAATCAAGGTCCTTCTCTTACCCGGATGCCTCCTGTTGGTACTGCCCCCGAAACAAATCAAGCCTTGAGATCCCTTTTATAACTGCTCTGTTCTCTTTCCTGACCTGGGGCTGCCCAAGAGCACACGTGTTGCTGGTCTGAGCCGCAGCTCCAAAATCTTCCTGCTAATCCTCTTTGCCTAGCCAGGAAAGCCATTTGACAGAAGGGAGATTCTGGACCAGCTAAGAACGTTAGGACAATTTTTTTTTCTCTGATAAAGTAAATTAACTACACACTGTGCATCTGTATCAGCCCAAGGATTCTGTCACAGGAGGAAATCTCTTGAAAGGGTTTGAGTCGGATGTCTTGAACGCTGGCCTTTCAAGCAGCTGTGAGGTCCAGGTCCTGCACCTGCAGATGGCGCTCAGCTTTTTGGGGACCCTCCTGGCCAGCCCCCTAGGCGGTGCCAGCCATAGAAATGCGTGTCCCCCCCCCACCTCCACCGCACAGCTCAATGTACCTGGCCACAGAATTCCTCCTTTTTTACCTTTCTCTCTCCTCCTCTACTCTTTCTCCTTTTTTCTTTTCTCACCAGATCAACTTTCCCAGTTCTCCTCTTCATTCCTCTGCCAGCCCCTCCCTTGCCTGTCACCGCGACTGGGCGGTGGGCTCCCCCCTACCTTGTTCGGGTGGCCTGTGCCTGCTTCATCATTCTCGGCTGAAAACTAATAATAACAGAAAATTCAAGAAGAGAAAATATTTACCAGTTCTGACACGGCTTGCATTAATGAAATTATGTTCGGGGGCATTTAGATTGAACTGGTGTAATTGTAGGTTGCAAAGTCTAATAGTAGCTCACGCGGGGATATCATTTTGTGTTATTTTGCTTTCAGGTTTTTGTTAATCCAGTGGGTTTGGTGGAATCAGAGGGCTTGCTACGGGGGAAAAAAAAAAAAGAAGCAGCCCGAGCAACCTGCTGGCGGAAGAGCGTGGTCAAACTAGCGGGTAGCTGCACGGTCAGCCTTTATCCCGCATACAATGAGGGCCATCACCGGGGCCTGTAGAAAGAGTATTGAACTGCCCACACAGGACATTTTTGTTGAAACTAGTTCTTTTGATTTCATCTTCCCAGCCTAATGGAATAAAAACAGACATCATGGAACACATTCATCTCAGTTTGAGAGGGACCATCATGAGTACCCAGCAATGCGTGCAGTCATAAAGGTTATCCAACTGCCGGAAGTGACTTGGAGGGTTATTGGTGATCCAAAGGTTGTGAGCGCCTCACCCCAGCTGGGGGGCGGGCAGCTGTCCCGGGAGCAGACCAACGAGAAACATGCCGTCGCTAATGGGGGAATATTTAACTTCGCAGACATTGTCACGGGTAGCCGCAAACCCCCTCTCTCCAATTAGCCAAACCTTGTGGGGTTATCTCAAGGGAAGAAGAAAGGAAAACAAAGTAGAGGAATCTTGAACTTATTTTGGCGATCAGATGGCCATTTCTATGGAAACAGAAACAGAGGCAGGAACCGGCCATGGTCAGAGGCCTGGTTCCTGTCAGCTTCTTTTGCTTTCCGTATTCCCGAATTCCATGCTCTGATGCTGGGAGTGCATGACCTCAGTGGCGACCAGTTACAAAGAAAAAAACTTTACATCATTCGAGAATTTAGTCCCCCCCCCCCACCCCCCGAACAAGAAGCTCAGAGAAGTTAGGCCGACTGGCATTTGGGAGGATTCAAACTTACTACGCCTTCTAATTTCCGGAACTGCTTGCTGCATTCCGAGTTTGCTGTAACCTGGTAAATGTCACTCCCAGTATTTATTTGGTTGTGTTCCCCGGGTGCTATTTTCTACACGTCCGCTAAAGTGCACGGAAAGAAATTGCTTATTTTCCATCAATTACACTCTGCCATGAGTTTATAGGTAACTTTTTGCTGGGTTTTAGAATGAAAACAGGTGAGTAATTGCAGAATGAATTTGAAACATGGTATATAAATATATTTCTTGAAGCTGAATGAAAGCCCGATATTTCTTTCCAGTTCCAAAGGTTTATATCTTATTGTTCTAATAATTCTGTTGGAATTATTGTATTTTATATTGTGCTCATTTGCTCAAGCATTCGTTCAGCAATGCCATTGAGCACCTACTGTGTGCTGAAATTCAGGTGTTAGATTCTAGGAGTTCAGAGACAAAAGACCTAGTTCCTGCCCTCAGGCAAATTACGGGCTAAAAATGAGGTAGATAGTCCCAATACAGTAGGATAAGGACCTTGATAGGGAGACATGCAGGGTACAGTAAGATCCGAGAGGGGAATCACAGATCCAGCTGTATTCATGTATATGTGTGTGTGTGTGTGTGTGTGTGTGTGTGTGTGTGTCTGTGTGTACATGCACACGTGCATGTGTGCACACTGCAAGCTCATGGGTGTTTTGAAGGGCATAGTTTAAAAGTAGGCTTCCTGATGGAACTGATGTCTAAAATAAATCTTGAAAGACAAACGACAGTTAGACAATGACAGGGAAAGAGTTTACATTCTAGAGAAGAGGAATGACAAGAGTAAATGGCATTCTAAGAACGAAAAGTTACTTTGTTAATGAGAACTGTGGTTACTTGGGGTCCAGGTGATGGGTGAGTCCAGAGAAACTTGCAGGGGTCTTGTGTTTCATGCCAAGGGGCTTATTTGTTGAAGGAAAGAAGGAGGGGAAGAAGGAAGAAATGGCAATGGGGAGAATTGAGGACCAAGCAAGGACCTGAGTTTTCTTTTCTCCTTGTGTCTGGTGATTTTCATGAGTATGTGATGTCTTTTACTATTCAAAGTCTGAACTCAGTTTAATCATTTCTGAAAAAAGAGCTATCCCTCTTTCCTAGGGAAGCTCTTGAGGGTGCAAAGAGATACTGCTGTAAGAGGCTTGCACGGTCCCTGTCACAGTATGAATGATCAGTAAAGGGTGGTCGTTATTCTTATGGTGAGCCGGTGAGTGTGGAGGGTAGACCGCAAGGGGTGAGACCTGGAGTAGTACCGTGGCTAGAATGAGATGCCAGTGAGAGCAGATGGTGGTCTGAGATGGGATGGAGAGATAGCAACTGATGGGACAGATACTGGGGAGGCATAATGCAGAGGGCTGATGACTGACGACGTGCAGGAGTGAGGGAGACGAGCATCAGGAACAACTTCTAGGTTTCTGGCTGGGTGTATGGTAGCCCTTCCTGAGGAATCCTCAGGCCATGTCCACAAAGCACAAGAGCACACAACACCCAAATCTGAAGCCGTCCTTGTTCTGTAGCCCTTCTTTTCAAAAGTGGACTCAAATTGGGAGCATGTGAAGTCATGGGGGTAGTGCGGGGGTGGGGCGGTGGGATACGGTTCTGTCTTGGTGAGGTGGGGCTTCGGAGCAATTCCTGGCAGATGAACCTTTCTCCATGTCATGTGGCCATTTACCCCTCCTCCTCCTCACATGACCTGCTTCTCTCCCATGCCCCAACCACCTGTAAGAATCAAGCTCTTCTCTATCTTATCCTACCAGCCAGGCTTCTTACCATGTTACACGCCTGTGATGCTGGTGACCTCTGATCTTCCCCACGTCTCCCCACACACTGGTGTCCTTGGGTATACACCTGCTGCTGGGGATAAAACCAACATTATGAATCCTGCTTCTTTGTGTTCCGGCCGAAGTAATAAAATATATTCCCAATACTAATACCACAATTTAAATTTATTATCTTCATGTTTTACAATATCCATGGCAGTGAAATCCAATCCCAAGCGTATCATTACCATTTCCTACTACTTAAGGAATTATTTTTGTTTATGTTCTAAAGCCACAGCAATAAAATTTAATACCAACAATAATACTACAACTTTGTATGCCCTTAACACTTGCCATAAATGATAATGGTGAGGAGAATGTCAGTAAACATGTAAATGTTTTTCCAGGAGAAAGCAGCCTTTTTGGTTTGTCTCATGGTGAGGCCCAGGTTCTTAATAGAGCATCAAGAAACATGCTCCTTTCCAATTAGTCAAGAAGTCCTGTGGGTCCCGTCTCCTAAGCATCTGTTGAATGGGCCCATACCCGTTCTGTCCATGCAGCCCCGAAGCCATGTTCCATTGCGATCATCTGGGGGCCACCCTCCTCTCACTGTCCTCTCTCCCTCTCTTAATTCAGTGCTCTGCATAGCAGCCAGTTTCCAAGAAGATATGGGGGATGGAAAACAAGTCATACGATTACTGCAAGGAGGCCATCAGCCAAATGCAGAATGTGGGGCATGATGCAGGAAAAATGACCTGGTTTCTCTAACAAATCAATGGCATAAAAGAGAGAGGGAAGAAGAGAGGAGGCGGCTGTGATGGAATCAAAGAGATGTAAAGACTATAAACACAATGAACAAATATCATCTGCGGGCTTTGTGGGGCTCCTGATTCCCGAAGCCAACCGTAGAAAGACAGTTTGGAAAAAATCAGGGAATGACGATGATATTAGAGAACTAGTGTTAATTTCGTTGGCATGTGCTTGTCTTCTTACAGCAAAGGCTTTTTCGGTAAGAGGTGGGTGCAGTGTTGGGTATTTACAGAGGAAGCGGCATGATGCCTTGCATTTATTTTTTAAAACACCGAAGCCCCCTCCTTCCTCAGAGTGAATGGGTGGTGGGCATAGATGAGAACCAAGGTCGCCAAAATGCTGACAGTTGTTGAAGCTGGGCACAGGTACATGGAGGCTCATTTTGGATTCTGTTTACTTTTATGCATGTTGGAAAAGTGGCATAATTAAATGTGAAAAACTTGAGTGATTGGACCAGATGAAGCCTTTGTTCTTTCCAATAGTAACAAGAGTTATTCACCAAAGATACTTTTTCGTCACTTATTTCAAGTCGACAGATTTTTTTACAGAACATCTGCCTCATGCAAAATTGAGTAGGATGCAAAATTGAGTAGGATGCAGTTTCTGCCCCTTAGAAGCTCACCCCTTTGGGTGGGGAGGAGAGACCTACATTTGTTAAAGGTAAATAGTAAGAATATTAATGTAAGAGCTAAATTGACAATATACAAAAAGGTCGAAAGCTATCTCAAAAAAGTCAAGGGACAGGGGTGCCCGGGTGGCTCAGTCAGTTAAGCATCTGACTCTTGATTTTGGCTGAGTCAGGATCTCAGGGTCATGAGATCGAGCCCCACATCGGCCTTGTTAATGGGCATGGAGCCTGCTCAAGATTCTCTCTCTCCCTCTCCCTTTGCACCTCCTCCCCCTTTAAAAAAAAAAAAGTAGAATCTCAAAACTTAGGAATTGAAAACTGTGGGGGTAGGGCTCTGAATCTGTAGTTAAAAAAAATCAAGGCACAGAACACTGCATGGTATGTTACTTTTTGAATATATAAAGAGGAAAATAAGAATTTCTAGTCATATTAGCTTGTATAAGCACAAAGAACTCATAAGAACTATGAAAAATTGAACTATGAACATCTATTCAGGTGAGAGGTGAACTGGGGGCCAGGAAAACCTTTTACCGAATGCCTTTTCAGTTTCTGGTTTTTGAAAACATGGGAATGTGTTGTGCAACCAAAAATTTAATATAAAAAGTGAAAGAAGCTTTCAGCTCCTCCCTCAGAGCAGACCATGTCTCTCATCTATTAAAAACCCTTTATCAGGTCCTATGACCCTTGCTATATAATGCACAGTCCTTTTGGTAGCTTTCCAGGATGGCCTGATCTGGCCACTGTGTCCTCTTGCCCTGTGCCTGTCACTCCTCGGGCTCTCAGCTTGCCATATGGGATTCTGCAGGCTCTCAGCTCAGCTAAACTCACTCTGATACAGGCCGCCAACAAGCTCTTTGTTCTGCTTGGTTTGCCCCCCCCAGCCCCGCCCACAACTTGGACTGACCAGCTCCTGCTCATTCTTTGGGTTTTGCTGCAGATGCCATATTCCCGGCAGCCTCCCCTTCCCTCCTCAAATCCCCAGAGCCCATTCAGCACATTGCTTTAGGACCCTTTGCTATACGTTCCCCCAAGAACCCCTTATGTCTCTATGTTGGTAAAGCAACATGTTCCACATGTAGGTAATGGTCTGATTTTATCTTTTTCACTCATCCGTAAACACTACGAGAGCCCAAGTACGTCTCATTTTCTCTTGGGTTCCATCACCTTTGACCAGGTCTCCCAGTTAGTGGGAGCATAACACAGCATGTTTAAATGAGGGGGCCACAGTTATCAAAAATAAAGAGACAATCAGTTTGCATGTGTGTGCTAGAACGCGGGAATCTTAATAGAATTTTCATGAGGAGTGAAAGCTAAGAGAAAGACTGCGGGAAGGATGAGACATAAAACAGCAGGACAAGGGGACGCCTGGGTGGCTCAGTTGGTTAAGCAGCTCAGGTCATGATCCCAGCATCCTGGGATCGAGTCCCACATCGGGCTCCTTGCTCGGCAGGGAGCCTGCTTCTCCCTCTGCCTCTGTCTGCCAGTTCTCTCTCTCTCTCTCTCTCTCTGACAAATAAATAAAATCTTTAAAAAAAAAAACAAACAGCAGGACAGGAAGGGATGAAGTATGGACCTTCCTTGAGTCAGTATTTGATGGAGGACAACAAATGTGTTGGAGAGAAAAAGGCTGTGGGAAAAATGGGTGAAGAGAAAAGACTTAAAATTTATTAGAGGAGAAGGAAATAAGTAGGGCAAGGTCATTAGCCAGGTCTCTGGTCCATGCTTTTGGAGGTGTGTGAACCCCTAGCAACTGCATGAAAGCGTCCCTGGAGATCCTGGAGATCGCTATGCGCATTTTTTTTTTTTTTTTTTTTTTTTTTTTTTAGCAAACTTCATAGTTTTTTAAGGATCTTGAAAGTCTGGGTATTTAAGATGGACTGACGGTCTTGTCAGGCTTCGACAAACCATGAAGTAAAGAGAAGAGGAAGACATGAGGTTGTAAGAGCCCGACTGTGACATAGGGGAGGAGCAGGAAGTGGATGTTGGACGCCTTTCACAGAAACAGCAGTGGCCAGCGGGAGGTTTGTGGGAAGCGGAGTTAGAGAAGGTCACAGAAGGTCACTGAAACCCGTGGTGGAGCCCCATCACGATCACCGTCTGGATTGTGAGCACGTCATTTGCTTCGCTGAGCCTCGTTTCCACTGTTAGGAGAAGGAAGGATTGGGGAACATTACAAAAATACCTTCTGGTTGACCTCATAAGGGTGTCATGAGGAGGTAAGAAAGACTCTTTAACAACTGGAAAGTTGTGTGTGTGTGTGTGTGTGTGTGTTCCTCTCTTTAATTTGTTCTTTATGCAATTTCAATGAAATTTTGTGTGATAATAACTACAGTCCTGAACATTGGGAAGGGGGAAGTCCTTAGCGTGGCTTCGTCATTAGCTTCTCATTGACCTTCTGGGACTATGAACAGAGATTTACAGCACCTCCCAAACCACAGAATCTTTTCCCATTTAGCTTATATATTGTCAGTTTGGAATGGCCTTTGCTTCTTTTCTATTAGTTCCAAGCATGGAATTCTACTCCAGGAGTCTACACTCCAGAAGCACTTCTGTGCAGTAGGCAGCACTTGGGCCCTTGGACCAGCCTGGGCTCTTGTCTTGTTCTGCTTCTCACTGGTGGATGACCCTGAGCCAATCACCTCTCCGCCTTAGGCTTCTGATCTATAAAATGGGACTAATAGTAGTCCCAGTCTTGTGGGGCAGTGGTAAGGATTGTCTGGTACACTACGCGTGAAACCCGAGAGGGGAACCGACCCACGATAGCTGTTTAAGATTTGGCTCCTCTGGGGCACCTGGGTGGCTCAGTGGGTTAAAGCCTCTGCCTTCGGCTCAGGTCATGATCCCAGGGTCCTGGGATCGAGCCCCGCATCGGTCTCTCTGCTCCGCAGGGAGCATGCTTTCTCCTCTCTCTCTCTGCCTGCCTCTCTGCCTACTTGGGATCTCTGCCTGTCAAATAAATAAATAAAATCTTAAAAAAAAAAAAAAAAGATATGGCTCCTCTAACAGCCTCGCCATGCCGGAAGTCTGCCGCTGGGAGACTCCTCCCAGAAGGGGAGGTGATGGCTGAGCCTGTGGCAGCCACTCACTGACCTCCGCATACCACAGACTGGGGGCTTACAAAGCACAAGTACCCTTCCTCATGATTCTGAGGATCTGAGATCAAGGTGCTTGGAGGGTTGGTTCCTTCGAAGGCTTCTCCCCTTGGTTTGCAGCTGGCCGTCTTCTCTTCGTGCCCTCACGGGGCCTTCTCTCTGTCCATGTCTGTGTTCTAATGTCCTCTTTTTGTAAGGACACTAGTCAGATTGGATCAAAGCCCACCCTAATGGCCTCATTTTACCTTCATTCCCTCTCTAGATACAGGTACATCCTGCAATACCAAGCATGAAGATGATAACATATGAATTTGGGGCAGGAGTGCAGTTGGACCCCTAACAGAAGGCTAAGTGAGACGCTGTATGTTAAACCCTAGTAGAAAGCAGGCGTTTAGTAAGTGCTAGTTCAATATGTTGACGCGTGTCACTGCGCTGCACTTCGCTAAGACAACTGTGGTTTGTGGAGGGGCGGTCCTGCTGCTCTGACTTGGCTGAATTGGTAATCGGGCTTTCCTTTCTTCTAGATCAAAGCACAAGGCCCTGACGTCCTAGTCCTATTTCCCTGCGGTGCCACCCCTAGTAAGGGGCAGATGAGAAGAGAGCTAAGAATTTTTTTTGGCTTCAGTGCTACCGAATGGCCAATTGTCTTGGTGAATCTTCTTGGTGGTTTTAAGACATCATCTCTCATGTCTGGATTTTGCTCTCACGGTCACATGCCCCGTGTCACCAGGACACAGGCTTACCATTGTCTTCATATAAATGAAGGGAAATCTGTCCTGAGCTGCTTGGGTTGCTTACAGTATCTTCACAAAACAGCTTTTCAGTATTTCTTCAATTGAAACACAAGCAAGCAAACAACCACCACAAAAATGAAGAAAGAGGTAGAAAGAGCGACTTGGTTCCAAAGATAAGAAATGTGAAAAGCCCTCTTTGACCAGAATTTCTCTTGGAAATTCTATCACCAGACCCACAGTAGCAGTTCCTGTTGTGAGGCCTTGACTCTCTCTTTTTGTTTCCGGGTTCCTGCATCACCAGTCATGTGTTCCTTTGCATGGTCATCTGGGGGCTCTCTGTCACTCAAAGTGTCCCTTTGGCCGGGGTTAATGACTATGAGCAAGGACTTGCTAACTGGTCCCCACCTTCTTCTGAAGAGAGGCAGATGGAGACTTTTGAGCCCCACACGTGATTGCCAGCAACCTCCGACTCTCCAAGACCTCTCCACTCTGACCTTCTGTGCTCTTGTGCTTAATGACAATCATACGTGTTCAGGAGGCCACAACTAATTGGACAATCTGGTTAAGTGGAGGTAGATGCTTTCCTCCCAACAGACAGCAATGTATATTCCAAGACCGTAAATAATGAATTTGAGAAGAAAATTAACCATGAAAACGAATGGAGGTTTAAAAGAAAAAAAAAAAACACCAAACTTTTATTTCTAGATTTTGGGGGAAAAAATTTCTGGTTGCAATTCTGGATATTCTTGATGGATGGATCTGCTTCAGGTGGGGGATGTCAAAGGCTCAGGTGTGAGTGGCAGGGGATCAGGGACTGCAGCTGCAGAACAGTGAGGCCAGATGGCTTGCAAGGAAGGAGTGAAAACTCAGGGAATTCTAATGATGAGAGCCCTCAAAGAGCTTTCAGAGAGCTGGCCGACATGCTGGGAATCCTGGAAGTCATTGCAATTAGCATCTAGAAGTGACTGTGGGATATCCTTGCCTAACATACAGGCCTACGGCAATCCTGTCTCAGGGTCTGAAGCATGTGCTCAGAACAAACGAACAGATTATATGTCTAGCATATGTATGTATACACCTGTGTACAAATTTTATATTATTTATATGCAAGATAGATATATATTTTATATGTATATATTTTTATGCATGTTATACACACACATATCCACACCACCCATTTGTTAAATCTGTGCTGATAAGAATAAAATCAAAAGGGGAGGAAGTTTTCCCAGTCTCCGGTCATGGTCAGCTCTCCTGTGTTGCTACTGGTAACAAGTCCCTGGCTCCCCGGGTACCTGGGTGGTACCCCGGGTACCAGGGAGCCCCGAATCAGGCTCCCTGCTCAGCGGGGATTCTGCTTCTCCCTCTCCGACTCCCCCTGCTTGTGTTCCCTCTCTGACTGCCCCTCTCTCTGTCAAATAAATAAACAAAATCTTAAACAAACAAAAAACCCAGCCAAACAAAAAAGTCCCTGGTTCCCTATCTGGGAAGGGACCGGCTTCCTGGAGCAGTGGGCACTTCCCAGCCCACACAGAGGCATGCTGTGTGCCTTCCACAGAAGCTGGGCCACCGAAGAAAGGTGAGGCTGTCCGCTTACTCAAGCTCCCTCTTCTTGAGCTGAGAAGAGCCCAAGACATGTCCTTTAAAGCAGTACCCAATTACCTTAGATAGCCAGGTGGTCATTGTCCAAAGAAGATGTTCTAATACTTATGGAAAGGAACTCACAGCCCTCTTGGGATTCTTACTCACCTTGGGATGCTTCTGTGGGCGTGTGTGTGCGCGTGTGTGCGCGTGTGTGCATGTGCGTTTGATTATAAGAAGCTTGGGAATAGGTAGGACGGAAGGCATCATATTTTTTTAAAAGAAGGTGAAACACTGAGGGTTTGATTTTGCCCATCATCGCCCACAAAGAAGAATCCATGTAATAGACTCCTAGTTGAGATCTTTTTCAAGGAGGACATCAGATAGTAGGAGAGAGCGGGCCGGTCCTACTCCAAGGTCCTACTCCAAGGTCCTACTGAGGCTATCAGTTGATAGAGATTGGAGAGGACCCGCCGAGGGAAAAAGCAGGTGCTGCGTCATGCTGGGGCTGTTGGCTAGCTGGGCTCCCCCCGCTACCTACATGCTTCCTGCCTATTCCAACGTCATCTTCAAGCTTGAACCCACTCGGTCTTGTTGTGTGGCCTTACGTGACCTTAATTCCAGAACTGCAATACCGGGATACCTGACTGAAGCTTCCCATGCAGATGTGACCGCTTGCCCCTGGTGGTGGGGTTGGGGGTGTCACTTCCTCTCCATGGCTCTATGTTTGGCTGGTTTGGCTTCTGTCACACTTGGTGGCACAGGAGAGGGCTTGGGGTACTCTATGAATTCCATCTACCGCCCCTGGCTCCTGGCTCAACTGTGTGTTTTCGAGTAACACTGCATTTTCCACTCTTTGGGTCTGCTCCTGGTCTAGGAGGGGAATCAGTAAATGTGACCCCAAAAGTCTCCGTTTAAAAAGAAGAAGCCCACAACGAAGCAGTCTGTTTGTTTGTTGGCAGCATTTCCCTTCACGTAGCACGTGTTTGTCGATTGTCTCACTTGGTGTGGGTTGAACTGGTACCAGGTAGTCCGTCGTGCTGTTGGAGACGCTTCCTGCTGGGTTTTTCTCCTCTTTCTTCCCTCTAGTATCTGTATGTTCTCAGGGAGTGCTACCAAACACACCGAGGATGAGAAGAAAACACAAATGAACCTCCAAGGTTTTACAGTCCTGGGTGATTTGGGAATCAAATCACCCCCACCCAGGACAGGGCAGGGGACAGACCCGCCCTCAAACGGCCAGCATGCTAGGGAACGATGGGTTTGTGTCAGACTGAGGTGTCAGGGAGGCAGAGGGGGCAGAGAGCAGGGTGGGGACCGCCGATGACAGCATTTCAGATCAGAGCCCTGCTCTAAAGAGCTCACAGCCAAACCCAGGAATTTGCTCTAACACAGAGCGGGACTTCTGGCTGACTTGTCATGCTCAGCTTAATGTGCATGGCTAACTGGCTCGTGGTTCCCTGGGGCAAAGAAGTGTGGGGGGCGGGATGAAGAGGAGAGGAGGTGATGTGGGTGAAGTCAAGCCATGCACAGGACTGATGAGAGAGATGAGAGGCTAGAAATCGGAAGTGAGAAGGTAGAATGGCAGTTAATAAGGAAGTGAAACGGTGGGTATGGCCAAAAGGCACTGTAGTTTGAAGGCAGAAGACTAGGGTCTCACCTCCGCCCTTTATTAGCTGGGGAACCTTAGGAGAGGGATTTACCTCCTCTGAGTCTCCATCTTATCACCTTTTATCATTATTTTTTAAAAATTTATTTCCTTTAGAAAGAGAAAGTATAGTGGGGGCAGAGGGAGAGAGAATCTCAAGCAGACTCCCCACTGAGCTTGGAGGCTGACGTGAGGCTCCATCTTACTTACCCCGAGATCATGAGTTGAGCTGAAACCAAGAGTTGGATCCTTAGCTGACTGTACCACCAAGGTGCCCCCCTTTTACCAACTCTAAAATAGAGCCAAAGATAACTTCTGTCCTTCCTACCTCACAAGGATTTTGTGAGAGTTCAGTGGAAACATTAAAACCCATAAGCCAAGACTCATGTCAACACACTACTTGGTCAACTGTGACTATCAGACAAATTTGGTTGAAGAAAGAAAGAGTAGGTGAGCACACACCAGAATATGAAGAAAAGATGACTAATCAAAGTAGGCATGAGGGAGCTAGACAGAGAACCAAGGAAGAACCAAATGGTGATGATGTTGGCAGAAGCATCAGAGTCATTAAAAAATGCAAAAAAGGGACAGGGTCCCAT
This sequence comes from Mellivora capensis, assembly GCA_004024625.1. NCBI lineage: Eukaryota > Metazoa > Chordata > Mammalia > Carnivora > Mustelidae > Mellivora > Mellivora capensis. The sequence continues at coordinate 41,466 of PISX010003895.1, forward strand.
GAACCAACAGCAATGCCCATGCTTGAGAACCTAACGTGTCAGCTAATGTGCTGATGAGTGGGAGGCAGAGACTGGGGGAGGGGCCAGCAGGGAGGAAACCCCAAGTGGGAGAGAGAAAGTCGAACAGTTAGTTTTAGGGAGACTGAGGCATAGGTAGGAAGTTGCATGCCGATACCTGGGGTAAGCTTGGACGGGCCAGAGTTGAAACAAGGCAGAACAAGGCAGCCTACCTTCTTTGAAATTTAGGATAGATAAGATTTTGATTCAAAATGGCAACCTATGATAGGGAATACAGTTTGTTTGTTTGTTTTGGAGAGAACACTTTTATTTATGTGCTCCAAATCCAGTTATTTGGCTTAAACTGGAACTTTTGTCACATGCAAGGGGGACCAGAGAGAGTCCCATCTCTAACTGAAGAGAAGGCAGGTCAAGCTTTTGTAATTCAGTGTCATGAGAAGTAAAGGGAAGAGTTTCTGCAAGGAGGTGACAACACTGTTCAGCTTTTCAGGAAGGGAGCCAGTGAAAATGGAATGATTGTAGTTGATTTAAGGGGTAAAAGTTGAGAGGCAAAGGACAGCTCAGGTTGAAAGGGCTTCTCTGAGTAGTCCTTTTGTTCATGGGCAGGACGTTGTCGCTGATGGGTTCAAGGGGAGTGGGAGGGCACGAGGGAGGTGGGAGGATGATGGATTGCCTACAAACCTATGAAGAATGAGGCAAAGCAGCATGAAACCATTTGTTTGGGCTTTATAGATTTTCTAATAAAAACGTCAAGGTTTTTTCACACCATTTTGAAAATGTCATCAAATGCAAAACAGTTCTCCTTGTGCCAGTGACAAAGGCTGCATTTCCAATGGTAAATTCCAGCCCAAAATGCAATAACAAACTTTGTCAGGTTTTCCTCCAAGTCAAACCAGGGGTCAGGTTTGGTCTAGGACCCTTCAGGGTGACCACTGATCCTTCACGGGACCTGACCCTTCCCAAAAGAACCTGTAACTTTCCTGACTGTGAAGTATGTGTGGAGCGATTAAAGGTTAGTGTTAGCCCCGTGGAAATATCCCTAAAACTGGGGAGTACGCTTCTGAGCCATCTCTGGGGACTGAAGGGCAGATTTCTGAGTCTCTGAATTAGGTTATTTCTGATGTAAGAATAAAAAAAAAATCTTTCAGTGAAACTTTTGTGCCTCTTCTCTTCCCACCTGTCTCTTATAATCTGCCCGATCCACTTCCTTAAAGTCATTATTAGTATTTTAACCATGTGACAGCTTGCCTCCAAAACCTCCAGTGGCTCCCCTTCGCCTTTTTTTGGTTCTTACTTTTATAACATTTTTATTTAACCCAAGAAATCCAAAATATTACCATTGCAAAGTGTAACCCCACATCAGGACGATGAATGGGGTATTTTGCATCCTTTCTTTATACTGAACTTCGAAATCTCGTGTGTACTTCAGAGTTACGGCACATCTCAATTTGGAAGTTAAATTTAATCAGGTGTACTTAATTTATATTTAGCTTTCATGAGATTTATAGTTATAACAGAAGAGTCACAGGCTGAGTTGTTCAAATATACCTTAAAAATTTTCCAATAACTGAATCAAATGTGGGTTTTAGAGTTGAATTTACACCGGTTAAATTTGAATCAAATTTTTAAAGTCTCTCATTCTTACTGCAGAGCAGTTTCCCACTGTAGGAATGGACCCCTTATACCCCTTTGCCTTTAAAATTAAGTGTAAATGTCTTTGACTCGTTTTCTGCACCCCAATTCGTTGGCAGCCTTATCTTTTCCAGTTCTTGGCCATGTACCCTGTGCTCCAGCCATATTTGCCCAGGCTTTTTCCCACCCTCACTTCTTGTCTCCAGTGAAATGTTTCTCCTTCCATCTCAGCATTTTCTCTTCATGCCATCTTTGCCTGTTAAAAATCCCACCATTCCTTCAAGATTTATCTAAGAAGCCACTTCTTCCCTAAAATCTTTCCTGATTTGCTCGTGTGATTTCTCCTTTCTTTTGATCCTTGAAGTCACTTCCATTGACCGTATATGTTGAAAGGACCGTATATGGGAAAAAAAAAAAAAAAAGAGGAAAAAAGAAGAGAACAGTTGAGTTCATTATGTTGGTCTAGTCTAGCACATCAAGGTTGCTGCCTTTTTTTTTTTTTAAGATTTTATTTATTTATTTGACAAAGACAGGACAGAGAGGGAACACAAGTAGGGGAAGTGGGAGAGGGAGAAGCAGGCTTCCCGCTGAGCAGGGAGCCTGATGTGGGCCTCGATCCGAGGTCCCTGGGACCTTGACCTGAGCCAAAGGCAGATGCTAAATGACTGAGCCACCCAGGTGTTCACTTTTGGGCTCTTGAGGACGTCTTCTTGGGCCCAGGAGCAGAGGCCAGAATGGACTTGCATATATGCTGCTTTCCTTCTCTCGCTGTCTTTCTGCAGCTCTGACGAAGAATGTTAGAGGACCAAGAAGAAGGAGCAATTTCTGAAGGGATTCTGCTTTGCACTTATAGGATTTCTAGGGGATGGGGGCTTGCTCTATAGAATCTCACTGGGTCTCCAGCAGGGTTCTGCTCCAAACATTTCCTCTTGGATCTTCTAAGCATGAGGGTATGGGACACTGGAGGCAGTGACTTCTAAGGATAAAGACAAACACAGGAATCAAATTCTTTGACCTTTAATAAAAGTACCCCTGTTCTGTCTAGGAGACACAGGGGTCAACTCAACAGGCTTGCCACCTTCTGCTTCCCGGGAGCCTCCGAAGTGTTGGTTGTCAGATTCGTGATGCGCAGGCAAGAGTTTGCCAGAGAAAAGGAAGGACAGAAGGAACGCAAGAAGAAAACTTTGAGAAGGTTAATAAAGCAGCTTTCCCCTAGGGTGGAGGACGGAATCTTCAGGGTATAGGAAGCCACTTCAGGGGTAACTGGCAATGACTGAGTCTGTTAGAATTTGATGGTTTAGTCATAGATCTGCCAGTGCTTTACTGTAGAATCTTGAGCAAGTCCCCCTTGAGCTTGAGTTTTCCATTTGTAGATGGGACCTTTGCCTGTCATTTCTGGCAACCTGACCAGACATTATGACTGTTTTAGCTTCAAGCAGAGAGAAATGCAGTCCCTTCCCTCTTTCCTTCCCTCCCTTCTTTTCTTCTTTCTCTCCTTTTCCTTCCTTCCTTTCCCCTCCCTCCTTTCCTCCCCTTCCTTCCTTTCCTTCTTCCTTCCTTCCCTCTCTGCCTCCTTCCTTCCTTCTTTCTTTCCTTCCCTCCTTCCTTCTTTTTCCTCTCCCTTCCTTCCTTCCGTCCTCCCTCCCCCTTTCCTCCTTCCAACAGACATTCATCAAGTACTTGCCCACTGCCAGGAGGATGAGGCAGTGAGCAAAACAATCCAAGTCCCTCACTTCATACATATGCCAGCAACAGCCAGACAAGTAAATACACATAGTACGGGGTAGTGATAAATGCTCCGAAGAAAGATAAAGGTGGGTGAGGGGACCGACAGCCACAGAGAGCCACGTGAGACAGAGCCATCTATCTCAGGCAGTTCCTCTGAGGGGGTGGCACGGGAGCAGACACCTGGATGGAAATAAGGGTGTCACCGGGGAAGCTCGGCGGTCCCTGCAGAGAGACGAGTTGAATCAGACAAATGCGCCAGCTGCATGACCCTGGGCGAGATAATAACTTCTGCGAGCCTCCCTTTCCCCGGTTTAAAATAAAACTAACACCTACTTGACAAAGTGCTTGTGTAGATTAAATGCAATAAGGCATGTGGAGGCTTGGCATGCGGTGGAGACTGGCTGTGGGGTGGGTGTTAGCAGCGAGCGTGGATGCCCCCCGTGTGCAGTCTGGGTGAACAGATTGGGTGCTCGTCCTACTCTTCCCCACCACGCCTCAGCCCTTCAGTCTCTCCGGGGCCCTTTCTCAGTAAAAAAAAAAAAGGGGGGGGCACCTCGCTGGTCCCCTTCCTCTGAGGACGCCAAAGGGCAGGCGAGGGCAGGGCAGGACAGGGGTCGCAAAGGCAATCCTGCTTTGCAGGGGCTCCGCGCAGAGTCGAGCGCGAGGGCGAGGTCGGCGGTCCCTCGGGGAGGGGGCGCCCCGGGGCGGGGCGGGGCGGGGGAGGCAAACCCTCCCGTGCGAGGACGGGGCCTTTAAAAAACAACAACAACCACACGCGCTTCCGCAGAGCCAGAGACAGATTTGCTCGCGCAAGAGAGGGCTGGGAAGGGAGCCAGTCCCGGGGTGGAGGCTCCGCAGAAGGGCGGGCTCGGGCTGACCACCAGGAAGCAACAAAGCGGCCACACAAACAGGAAGCAGGACCGCTGGTGACAGGATGGGGCCCTGCGAGAGGCGGCAAGAGTCCGGCGGCGGCGGCGGCGCGGGGGCCCTGGGGGGCGGGGAGCCCGGGGCTGGGGCCGAGGGCCAGGTGTGGGGGGTGGCGGGGGGAGCGGCGCCCTGTGTCCGGAAGCGCGGCCGCGGGGCTCCCGCAGGAAGCTGACTGGCCATTGCCGTCCTGAGGAATGCTCCCCCCCTTCATTCTTTTTAAAAACACAACAGAAAGAACCCGTTTCTGCCTCTTTTGTAACCCCTCCCCCGCCCCACCTCGGTTGAGAAAGGGTTTTTCTACTTCCCTCTTACCCACTTCCACAGCACCTCGTAATTAGCGAAATAGCACCTCATCGCGGGGCCTGCCATTACCCTGCGAGGCTCCCCGAGTCCCGGCAAGCAGGGCGCGAGGCTCCCCGAGTCCCGGCAAGCAGGGCCGGCCTTATTATTTAGAAAACTGCCGGGAAGGGCATGGAGCCGGTGATTGACTCCCAATGAGAACAGGATCTGCATCTAAAATAATCCGAGTAAATTGCAGATTGATTCCTGGGACAAAGCACCCAGCAGCCCAAACTCCATTCTTTCTTCCCAGTTCCATCTCCTATCTCCTGTCAGTCTCAGAATTGATAGAACAGCCTGCAGCCATTGAACAGAGTTATGTCTGCAATCACCTTTCTAATTCTTGCATATAGGTGCCAATATGTCAGGAGGACCCAGGCAAGGGGACAACAGGGTGGCTTTATTGAGCATTATGACAAGCAAACACTTGAATACCAAGGAGCTCCTGAGCTTTCCAGCGGCAGGGGAAGAAAAAAAATAATTTAAAAGCTCCTGCATGGGTTGCCTGCCTCGTGCTCTAGTTTGCCGGGTCCGGTGCAAAAAGGAGATTACCAACAAAAGGTTATTCAGCCTTTCCCCGAATAAACCCAAAGGTACCAAGTATGGACGGAGCAGATGTCAGGAGACGGAGCGCTAGTTTGGAAAACTGCCGAGATATTTAGAAATAGCGCTTTCTTATTAACCCAGGCATAATGCTGAAAGTCCTTTAAAATAAAACTTCCCAGATGCCACCTGCGTCTGACATGGCAGCGGGATGAGTGCCAGTGTGTCCACTGATACTGGAAACCCTCTTAAGAAACAGCCTCGACTGATTGTTTGGGCATAGACAAATCACGAACTCATTTATGTATTCCTGCAGCTGCACCCGAGCCCAGGCAGGAGTCGGACCAATTCACAGTTGACTAGTGCTGTCTCATTCTTTGCAGATTTTGGCATTTAACTGTAATTAAGATTTATTGTTCACTAGCTTGCAGGTCAGGGCAAGCATGACAATATGGGTAACTTTGCTGTTTACTAGTAAAATGTCGGGTAGGAGGAAGCCTCAAACCTTCCAAGCAGAACTTGACAGAAATAAATAGCACCTCTTCACTCCAGGACCCGGCGCATTACCGATTTTAATCAGACGCGAGAGTTCTCTTTAAGGGAGGGCAGGGAGGAATCACAAAGAACTAGTGAACTGTGCTGTTGCTCCAGCACCAGAAGGGTACGGGCCAGAAGCCAAATCAATTATTGCTGATCTTCTGGATTTGGGGACGAGGTTGTCAGCTCCGTGTGGGAGGGACTGAGACCTTGACGCTGCCGACAAAGGTTCTGCAGGGACGGGGACCTGTGGGTCTCCACGGCCCCTCCTTGCAATGGAGAGGAGAATCATCACTCATCTGTCCCCACTCTCAAGGATGCCCTTGGACCAAATCAGATGGCCTGAGGAGGAGGGAGGCAGGGTTCAGCAGTCAGCGGCCACTCACCTTTTACAGTCTGTCTGCTGAGGTCCTGGGCAGGTGACCCAGGACACAGTGGGTGTGAATGAACAAACGCTCTGCCGGCAGACAGATGAAGAAGGGCATCTCATCCCACTGGTTTATTAGAAGGCAGAAATGCTGAAACATGATGCCCTTCAGTTTTCCAGCATCTATAATTTATTATATATTATTGTTTGTCCTCCTTAGAGTATTCTTGTCAGAGCCTCTATAAAATAAGAAAACATAACTCACGTGGCCCGGAGATCTGGACCCTGAGCTTGTTCTCTTTCTCCTGTTTCCCTTCGAAGGAGGCGGGTTGGGAGTCCGGGGAAGGAAACAAAAACCCCTCGCTCTTCACTGCATCGTCGACTGCAGAATTAAATTTGGTATGATTTGGTAAAAAGATCTTGATCTCACTCTAAACCGCACATCTTTCAAACTGTGGCTTACACAAACCCGTACAACATTTTAGAAAAAAATTAAAAATAAGTGAGTGAGAAAACTGTGTGATTCCTGGCATACTCCTCTTTCCTGTTGTCTATTAATGTTGGAGCTACCGGTTCATACAAGTTGAAGGGGGTTGGTTCCGTTCTGCAGTGATCCCGTGAAGTCCCCAGTTGCCTTAATTTGAGCACATTTGTTTTCCTCTTTGTTGGAAAAGGATCTCCAGATTCTAAGCAGTATAAGGGAGCTTTTGTTTTGACATCAGGAGAAAGCGATAAAAGCAAGCATCTTTCCCAAAGGTACAAGGAGGAAAATGGGTGTGAAATTAATTTTAATGGTGGATAGAGACAAAAACCTAAAAAAGGATTTAAAAGCAAACTTCCCACCTATTTTACCAACTGAAGAGGTTTTATAGTCCTAGATACCAGATTTTTAGTCTTGAGGGATCCAGTTCAATTAAAATGATGCTGAATCATGAAAGAGGAAAATAGAATCGAGGGAAGGAGGATTCTAATATTTAGATTCAGTTGTTAGTGATATTTTTAACCACTTAAAAAAAAAAAGTCATTCGTCCATTCCACTAAACTCCGAATCATTGGTTCAATTTTCAGAGCTTGTCGGTTTAAGCCAGCATTACTCTACCCCAAGGACACTTGAGCCAGACCCCAAAAGGCTGAAGTATGTCTCACAGGGAGCACAGTTGACCCTAAATGTGAGCCTGGTTTATCAAGCCACAGAACTTTGATCCTGGGTGATGCCGTGCAAGGTGATCTCGGGAGAGCGCCAGCCGTCACTACACAGCTTCTCGCATTGCTGATCCGGGCAAAGCACATTAATAAACCTGGCCTCGGCCATCACGGATGCAGACGGGCCTAGAAGAGGCTGGGCAGAACACTGTAGCCCTTTCTGGACAGGACATCCCCAAGCGGCTGCTATTCAGTACAAACAATGGGAGGAGGAGAGAGGGAGAGTGCGCTGGCTCAGAACAGGTGGGAAGCTGGAGGAGAATCACTTTGCTCTCAGCTGGGGAGGGCTTTGTGGAGGAAGCAGGATCTCAGGAGCTGGTAGAATGATTGCAGGAGACAGCTTGCGGAGATGGGATGGGGCAGGATTCCAGGCACAGGGCCTCCTGCCCAGGAACGAAGGAAACCTTGAAGGAGGGAATATGGTGCTTAGTTGAAGGGGCAGTGGGAAAAATTCCAAGGAAGGAAGAGGAGGAACGGGCCATGTAGTAGCGGGGCTACTTGGATGCCCACGATGTCGGACGCCCTCTTCCACTGGAACGCAATCACTATTTCCCCATCTTTGCTGAAAACGTTTTTACTCTGGTACAGTCTTCAGCATTTAAGCTTTGTTTTTTAGAATAACGTTTGTGCCCATGTTGGTCACCACATTCTTAATGGAGTGTTAAAAAAACAGAGATGATTCATCAAAGACTGCCCCAGAGTATAGATAAAATGGATCAAAACACAGAAAGTGGAAAAAAAACACCATAGTTTGCAAAACTTTAAAAAATGTCTCTTAAATTAGAGAAGAGGGGACCACAGGGTAACGATTATTTCCTGAGATAGTAAGAATTGGGAATTTCCTTTTATGAAGAGGGGGGTAAGCAACAGTTTTCTATCTTTAAGGAAGAAACAGAGAGATGTCAGAGATTTCAGGTGCTTTAAATAAATATTGCTGGGGCACCTGGGTGGTTCAGTTGTTAAGCGTCTGCCTTCGGCTCAGGTCATGATCCCAGGGTCCTGCGATCGAGCCCTGCATTGGGCTCCTTGCTCAGCAGAAAAGCTGTTTCTCCCTCTTCCACTCCCCCTGCTTGTGTTCCCTCTCTCACTCTCTCTCTCTGCCAAATAAATAAATAAATTCTTAAAAAAAAATAGATATTGCTGAATTGCTGAATTCTCCTTTAAAAATGTGTAGGAATATTTATGCACCTCCTAATAGCCTGTGTGAGACTGGCTATTCCCCAAAGCCCTTCCCAGAAATAGAAGTTATCAGTACTTATGATATCAGAAGCCAACAACTGGTATCTCATTTCATCCTGACCTTCCCTGACTGTGAGGAGGAGTGCTTATCTAAATTCAAATCCCTATCTAAATGGAAATGTATGTCTCTATCCAACCTTCTCTGACCACTAGCATCTCTTCTATGAATTGCCTGTTCAAACCCTTTGCCCATTTTTCTTATTGGAGTTTTTGTCGTTTATTATTTTGCAGAAGTCCCTTGCATATTGGGGGTATACCATCAGTATACTGCATATTAGGAATATATCACCGGTATCATGTATATTAGGGATCTACTCTTAGTAAACTGCACATTAGGGATATACTGTTAGTGTACTGCACACTGGGGATATACCACTGGTATACTATATATTAGGGATTACCACTAGCGCAAAAGAGTGCTCGCTCTATCGCACCCTGGCTAGCTTTCAGTAGAACTAATTTACTTCATTTGCCAATGTAATAGTCTAAAAGGGAATTTTGATGTTTTCGTTTATATTTATTTGCTTAATAATGAGTCTGAAGAATTTTTTTCATATTTTTATTAAAAATTCATATTTCTTTTTGCAAATACCCCCCTGCCTATTTTTGGAGGGAGGTGCCCATCATGTTTTTCTTACTGGTTTATAGAACCTCTTTATGGGATATGCACCTGGGGTCTATGATTTACGGCAAATAATTTGTGATACAAATTTTTAGGCTCTTTAGGTATTTGTGTTCTATCAGTGAGCTTTTCTGCTTGGTTTGTAAGGGAACTTTGGGCTCTGCAGAAGAGGTGGGGTGAGGAGAAGTGTGTGTTTCAACTCTGGCTTGTGTTTTCCTTAAATTTGGAAACCAAGTATAATTCACCATCTTGAGGATCAGTTTCCTTTTGAAGAACACCCTATATGATTGATCTATGTAAGAAATGGTGTTTCTTCTTGTAATATGGCTTTAAGGATCACATACCATTTAACATGGTAATTCTGGCCTTATTGTGCTAAAGGTGTGTTTGCTTGACTTTATTTGAGCTGATGAATTAAAATGCCTCTGCTTTCTTCCCTGTCTATAGGAGCTGGGAGTAAGGGTGAGTAAGGGTGAGGTGGGTGGGGAGTAGGGTCCAGCAAATAGAGCAGAATACCAAGCTACAAGAAGGGCAGGGAGAAGACTGGAACCTGGCCTCAAATGCCACCAGTATCCTTGCTCCCTTTGTCTCTGCTTCTCACTGACTTCTGACTTCATTTGATTCTCTCCTTTGGTCAGTTGGCTTCCTTCACATGGTGGAAAACAACTTGCATTTTCAGCCCCTGGAGAGAGGCTGACTTAGTTCTCTTTTAACTGCATTCTACAGAAGTTACTCTCTTGAGGATCCCGGTTGGGGCAGGAGTAAGGTTGCCAGATAAAGTATGGGATTGCCCAAATACATTAGAATTTCAGAGAAACAATCCATCATTTTTGAGTTATAAGTATCTCCCAAAAGTCACATGAGATATACTTACCCTAATTCAAATGTAACTGGATATCTATATTTTTATTTGTTAAGTATGGCAACCCTAGTCAGAAGTCTGCTTCTAGACCAATTGGCCCAGAGCCAGGGAATTGAGGTTTTGTCTACTTTCACATCAGTTAGTGATGGCCAGTGGGCTAGATCATGTCCTCATTACTGCTCACTTGCTCATGGGTGGGGGTGGGGTGGTTACTAGGCTAAGCAGACAACTCCAAGGACATCTGCCCTACCTGCCTATTTGGACTAGCTGTTCTTCTGCCTGGAATGGGCTTTCTGCCTGATCTCTCCCCTGGCGCTGAGCACCTGATCCCATCCTCTACTCTCCAGCACCATGCCCTGTGATTCACAGTCTCTGTTCCTTTGTGTTGTGATAGAAGCTCCATGAGGAGAAGACCTGGTCAGGGGCTTCTCCAATGTGCTCCAACTTTTTATTACGGGTCTAGTATGTGTTAGGTCCCAGTATGTACCTGGTTGGATTGAATACAGACCCCAATCCCCCTTTTGGTGATAGTGTTTCCCTTTTACACCTGTCCCCCGGGCACCAATCTTCCAGGAAATCCAGCACTGCTCTCTGGAGGCAGCCTCTCAGCACTTACACATGCTGAAGACACGTGTGCTTGTCCTTCCTCGTTCAGGACTTCAGCCCCTGCCAGCCCGCGTTTCCGTTTGCCCCTCCCATCCCAGCCTGCCTGGTTACCACCAAGCTGTACATGTGTGCAGGGGCTCAGCTCTGGGTATGGGTAGGGTGTCAAGGCGATCCTGCAGCAAGGGAGACCACACAGGGTCGGAGCACAGCAGGCAGGATACTGGGTCAAAACTGCAGGAGACTGGGCTGAGCTCCTCCAGGAAGCTGCACCCACGACCCCCTGGGATGGCATGCTAACAGACGGTTCCAGAAGGGCGAAGGTATCTACGCCCTCTCCTTCTGGGCTCCCCCTCTTGCTCTGGTACTCTCCTCCTCTCCCCTCTGCTTGTCCAGGATTTGCTCTCCCTTTCTTTCCTCCTATTTCAAGAGCACTTACTGGACACTGGACCCCCTCTGTAATTTGTTGTTGTTGTTCATTTTAACAACCCTACAGTATAGCAATTTGTACTTAAAAAATGGAAACATTGGGGAATGAAAAACCTCAAGGAAACGCAGCCAGAGAGTGGTGGAGATGGGCTTTTAGCCCAGGTCTTCTGCATTCGTAAGCACCGTGTTCTGCTGCCGTGTAGCCCTCTGCGGATGAAATTTCAATCCGCCTGGTACCTATACGAGTGGGCGGGTGGGCCGATATTTGGGGTAGGCGCGAGTGCCTGGATATGTTTCCAGCTTTATCCATGACCAGACTTGGGACTGGCTGTCTCCCTTCTTCTTTCTAGCTGTGCCAGACCCCACCCTGCCCGCAGCATCCCTCCATCACCTGCCTTCATTCTGCCCCTTTGTTTTCCATTCAAGACACTGTTAGGTTAGCTGTCTCTTCCCCACATCTAGGGAGGCATTATTACTTTGCAAACAAAACATGTCCTGCTTGCCCTGGAAGATGGGTTGTCTGGAGAGATTTCCTGCAGACTGCTGTGCTCATCCTGGCTCAGGCTTCTTGTAAACTGCAGTCACAGAGGGTGGCACTTCCTGCTGGAGAGAAACCTTGTCCTCTCCCTGACCTCTGTCTTATTATCCCTTGTCGTCCATCTTGGAATCCCTCTCCCGTTCGCAGGAAGGCCTTGTCCTGCCAGCCTCTGGATGCCTCAGGCAGAGAGAAAACCACATCATTTGCAAGTGGCAGGGGACAGACAGACATTGCGAAGTGGGATGTGTCCCTGCCTCAGCCCTCACGGGCCCTGTGGCAGGCGCACCTGCCGACCCTCCCCCAGAACCACCAAAGGCTAAGGCTTGCCATGTTCCTGAGCTTCAGTATGGTCAATTACGTCGGCAAATAAATAAAGGTGGAAAGAGCAGGGGTTCCTTCCTGTCCCCTTTCTAGAACCTTCCTCGAATGACATCACTCTATTCCTCAGCTGCAGCTGAGAATGTGTTTCTTGGGCTCTGCTTCAGATAACGCCAGCCATAGTCGCTCCTTCCTCAGCTCTAAAGTGTATTTTGCCTCTGGCCTGGGAATCTCAATCTCTCTCTCTCTCTCTCTAGGCCCCGCAGTCTCTCTCTTTCCAGGTTTTAAAAGGGGAAAGGATTGGGAGGCAAATCCAAACCCTGATTTTTGAGTGAGGAGAAGCCTTTCACATGAAGAAAGAACATACATTAATAGCTCGGAAAACAATGGTAATATTTAATTAACCTTTTGAAACGGCTGATCTGCAAATCTGCACGTGTCAGCTCATCTCCAGAACAGAGGGACCGTGTGTGCCGCTGCCAAAATCAACATGCTGGGTCCGTGCGTTTCTTCTGTGGGGATTTCACAGGGGGAGAAAAGCCAGCCCTGCTACCCCCTCTCCCCACCCTCACCCCCGCCCCGGCCCAAATCAGTGGTTTTACTTTAAAAATTCATGCGATCCAGCTGCCCTCGTCAGGGTTGGACGTAGCCTGTTGTGCTACACATCTGAGGACCCCAAGCTGAAGCTTGGCTCCTTTCCCTGTCACTGTGGCAGACAGGCTGTGGGCGTCCTGGGGGCCTGAGGGTCAGTTGCGATGACAGCAAGATCAGCCGGATGCTCTTGGAGCTCTCCCAACACAGAGCATGTCCACAGGACAAAGGGAATTAGACTCATCTGCAAGTGTCAATGCTCTGGCTTTCTTCGTGATTTTTTTTTTTTTCCCTCTTAAAGGCGGTGTGCGCTCTTAGTGCAAGAAGTCATGTTACCCAGAGAGCGCTGGGGGTTGGCTCGTTAAAATATCACCTGGTTAAAGTAAATCGATGTTGATGGAATTGTTGAAGGTGTTTCCCCCTCGTGGAGCTGGTGTGTCTTGCCGATCAACTGGTTATTCCTGTGGCGGGCTGAACGGATACTCCTCCTTTCTGCTTTGCAACCCATTCCTGCATTAATGAGCAAGGCTTGCAGTGTAATCAGAAGCCTGGTTTGAGGTTATCAATAGCAGTAGTAAAAAGAATCAGAGAGGGCAATATTTTGCTTTTGGGGACTTCTGAAAACGAAAGAGTGTGGGCATGACAAAAATGAGCATGGACGAGTTGACTTGTACTGGTAAACTACAGACACATCAAGTAAGCAATAAGGCACATTCTGAAATGTTCAGAAAAATTGCCGTAACTTGTAAAAAGCTTTTTGTTGTGGCTTTTGGGTGCTATCTTCCCTGAGATGGCCAGGACAGTGCCCTTCCAGGAGAAGCAGCTCATCACTGAAGACCATATCTCTCGGGAACAAGCCTAATCACGAGTGACTCAACTCACACAAAGACAAGAGCATCAACGGCAATGACCCAAGAAGTGTGATAAATATCAAGTCTACCAGTGGCAATTGCCAGCTTGAAAGCTAAGGTCTTTCCAGTTCTGAAACATGTCGAGGGTAATACGAAGGAAGATTTCCTGGAGGTAGAAAGGAAATTTATGGTTTGGTTGTGAGCCTATACCTAGAGACTGCTCACTACCCTCCAACATTGTTCTCAGCACATTACATGCCTTATCTCATTTAATCCTTACAACAGACCTGGGAGGGATTTACTAGTGTTATCCCCATTATACAGGCGAGGAATCCAAGGCACAGAGAGGTTAAGTAACTTGCCCCAAGTCACACAGGATATTCTGACTATAATAATTGAAGAGTAGAAGAGGAAGGTATTGGTTATAGCCAATGTCTTGTATTTTGTTTTAATGAATTTTCTGTTGTATCTTGTCTTTGTCATGTTTAGTAATTGGCCTTGGCTGTCAACGTGACTTTCAGGGTATATTGTAGAATTGAGAGCTACTCAATGTCAGACTCTTCTGAGAAGCTAACCCTGATTCTTTCAACCGCTCCAGGATGCGTGGTTCTTTACTCTGTGAGAATGGAAACAGACAAGACCTTAGATTTTGGGGGGAAAACATATCCATCCTGAACACACTCAGGGACCCCAGGCAAGCAAATTGAGAAAAGAGAGCAATGTGACAGGGAAACTCTGCATGCCTGTAGAACATTCCCTTCCCCTCTCCACTTTCCCCCTTGAAAAAGAAAGCTCAGTTTCAGGAGGGAAGTAGAAAAGGAAATAGAATGGCAAAATGTAGAGAAACGAGGACGGTTTCCATACGAGGCTGCCACCCGTGCAGAGCAATGCTCCACTGGACCGCCGGACTGAAGACCTGAGTGCGTGAAAGTCACGTCCAGATTCCTGAGAGCATCAGATCGCAGAGCCAGGAAAGAGCTCAGTATAGGACCTGTTTGAAGTAACCTGATTTCTGGCCTGGACATATTTAAACCCCCGAGAGCTAATACAGTATGGCAAGTGGGACAATTTCTCAGTAAGGAAATGCACGTGGCAGTGATATTCTGGGGTCCCACAGCCCAAACAAAGTATCTTAGATATCGGCCATCGCACAAAGAGGCTTAATCCAGCTCTCAACAGATTTGTTTTGGGAGGGAAAAGCTTCTGGGCTCCTCTCTAAGGAGGACCCTCTTCACCAAGGGCCCACTTCTGACATTCAAAACTAGAGGCCGCCAAGAGGCAATGTGGATAACATCATCATGGTTGACTAGGGTTGGTGGAAACACTCCCTCTCACCCCTTCACCCCTGGGAAGCCAAGGGGCTTTTTGGATGTCCTACTGATTCGTGCCTGTCTAATTCCCTGGGCTGCTCAACTATCACATTTAGTGATTAGCTCTCTTGAAAATCTACGTTGACTCCCAGGAGGTGGGGAGTGTGTGTGTGGGGGCGTGGGGTGGGGAGAAAACTGTATATGCATACATAAAAGCCGAGGCTTGTGTAAGTGTGTGTGTATGTGTGTGCGTGTGTGTGCGTGCAAGTGATGAGAAGCTGAGGGTCTGAGCAGTTTTCTGAGATTCCCCGGAATACGGAAGGCTTGTGGTGCATATGGGAGAACTGACAAGTATACCAGAAGGTGAGGAAATGGCTGGAAGCAAACTAATGGCACTCCATCTGGAAAGAGGGGTACTGTTTAGTACGTCTGGAAAGCATTATTTCTGCAAATAGCTCAACCTCTATCAACTTTCAGGCAGGGATCCCGGTCTGCTGCCAAAATGAGCTCTCCCTGATGGCTGTGTGGCGGGAGAGGCTGAGCAAATGAACTGAGAGCGGAAAGTCGGAAACGCGCGGAGATGGCAGCCGGCAAGGTACGGCGCAGCGAGCACCTGCCTCGCTCCAAAAAGACAGCCGGGGCTTCACATCGCATTAGGGCCAGGGCCGTGGCTGGGGAGGGCTGAGCCTGGTGGGATTTGGGGCTCACCAGCCCTCTCCAACCATTTCTCGCCATTTTTGGGCTCGGAAAAGCCCCCAGTACAGTTAGCCAAATGGCTCGCCTGCATTGATTTTTGTACCCGGGGGTATTTTGAAGGAAATTAAATCCATGTGTTTCTGATTCAGCTGCCATTAGCACATGAAAACGCTCTTTTGCGAGAGTTATGGTATGCCGTGGGTGCCTTCGCGCGGCGCAGCTAAATGCCGTAAAACCGTCTAGCCAGACGCGGAGGTGCAAGGAGCCGGGTGCGCTGCGCTCTACGCCATTTCCCTGCCTAGCCAGAAGGCAGCCTGTTTTTGTCATTTGCATCCTTTCTGAATGTAGCACAACACGGTTTCTCATGCCTGTTAATCATCTATCATTTCCAATTTGAATGAAGCCGTGTTAGTGTGGATGATGAGAAATTGCCTCTAACCACGAATAGCTGGAGGGGGTTCATATTCGAACAGCCACCAAGGCTGGGCACCGGTCTCCAGGTCGAGGGGCGGAGAGGCCGGCTGTCGCGTATCCCCAGGAAGGCCCACGCAGCTTCGGGTCCACGGCACCGAGAAGCAGGGGAGCCTGAGCTGGCAGCGAGGAGTAGTGGGAGAATCCTGACCTAGGAGAAGGCAGGCGGGGGGGTGTCTTATCCAATTCCGGCTCCCCTACTTGTCCATGCTGAGCCTCCTCTGTAATAATCATCAGGTCAAAGGCTATTGGTTTAGGGTCCTTTCTAAGCCTGACATTTTATGATTAAAAACTGGCCCCCGGTTGTCGTTGGTTATCATAGTCACTGATGAGGACATATATTAGGTCTCGAGAATGTTCTAGTATGTTCCATGCTCAACATTGAGGACACATGATGAAAGGCAAGGTTTTGCCTTTGGAGGGAGGACGAAGGTAAGGGGACTAATTTATAGAGTACTGACCCTGACACTGGCCCAGCGCTAGGGGCTTTATTTGCCAATCGCATTGTTATCTTCTCAAGAATATTCCAAAGTAAGCATTATTGTCCCCATTGTATAGATAGACTTGCACTAAGGATCAGGAAGATTGGATATGTTGCTCAAGGACACAGGGCTTGTTGATGGAAGAGTGGGGTGTAGAGTTTCTTATCCCTGACCCCAGAGCTCAGTTATCTTCCCTTCTTACTATTTCTTAGAGTTTAATGTGATCAGTGTTAAGTATATATGTATAATATGTAATATTTTATATCTGGAATCATGGAGGACAGAGTGCCTCATTTAATTTTGGAGACACTAGAGGATTTCACTGAGAAGATAAATTTGTGTCAGCTTTTTTTTTTTTTTAAATATTTTATTTATTTGACAGCGAGAAATCACAACTAGGCAGAGAGGCAGGCAGAGAGAGAGGAGGAAGCAGGCTCCCCAACGAGCAGAGAGCCCGACGCGGGGCTCGATCCCAGGATCCTGGGATCATGACCTGAGCGGAAGGCAGAGGCTTTAACCCACTGAGCCACCCAGGCGCCCTGTGTCAGCTTTTAAAGGATGAGTAGGAGTTGACCTAGTGGGGATGGGTATGGTGTGCATAAGATACAGGGTGAAAAGGAGAGCGAAGTGTTTCAGAAGCTGAAAGTCTGTCACATACCTAATTTCTGCCACACTAATTAACGTCTAAACCTCGGACAGTGTCCGGGTCACATTTCTCCCAGGGACACACGTGTATCTTGATTGTATACTGTCTTAACGGAAAGATAAGCTCTCCAGTCTATTTTGACCTCCGGTTCAGTCTCACCATTCCGTCTTTATTGGACTCCGTAGGACATCATCTTTAAGAGCTGATGACCACTCCAGTGGTATGGTTGACTTTGACTTTGGTCAACCCTGACTAACTCTCAGCTGAAGAGAGGTTCCCTAAATTTCCTTCCACCCACATTATCAACAGAGATGTTTTGCTCTTCCCTTGCAAAGGAGAAAGCTAAAAGCACAGCTGGTGGCAATTTTGCTTTGAATTCAGAGGTTGTGGAGCAAACGGGAAATTTCGTGCCGCAGCCGAGGTGGAGGCCAACTGAGCTTTCGTAGCTTACACGGTGTGTCCACAACCTGCTTCTCATGAAATTGCCCATAAGTGTGGACAACCTGGGAAGCCACAGCTGAGCTGCTTGTCTTGGAGGCTCCTTGGATTTCCTAACTAGGCTTGGTCCAGGGATGAATAAAACCACATTCTCCTAGGCCCTCGACTGGTTGAACTTGCCCTGCCTCCCACTGCCACAGCCATGTTGCTTTCAAAAGCAGTATGAGAGTCTGTCTCCTAAGAGCTGTCTTATCCCATAGTAAGGCTCTCAGGAGGTCTCTGGACTCCTGGCCCTGGGCTGTGCTGTGCTCTTGACTGAACAAACTTGCTTACTTTGATCTAGAATTCAACTTGTGGCTTGAGTGTCTTCGGTGACATGTGTCTGTGCTTTCAGTAATGTCTAAACTCATCCTTCTAGTGTGGGTGTCAGTCAATTGTGAGAATCCAGCCCTCTATTTGGACTTAAGGGACCTACATCTAGTCCAGAATCTTCTCCTAAAAAATGAACTGCATCATCTGTTAAATGAAGAGGTTAGAGCAGATAACCTCTAATGGCCCATCTGGTTTTTAAATTTCCTGATTTCTCTTGTTCTAGCTGTGCTGGAAGTTGAAAACCTCTGCTTGTTCTCATTCAAAGACAATCTCACCCTCCCAGTATAATTCTAAAGACTGTTTTAGGTCCTGCACCCCCATCCTAGCTATGTCTTTTTGCTCCTCAAATAAATCCAGTTTATTTGGTCGTTTCTCAGAAGGACAATTTCCCAAACATATCACCATCCATGTATACATGAGACTCTTTGGGACTCTCTCCAAGGTCTTTACATCGCATTTCCAAAAGAGAACATCAATATTGGGGTTGTGTGGCTGGGTGTGGACAGAGTCGGTTTCCGCCTTTCTAAACCTTGCTTCTATGAGAGCTAAACCATGTCAGGGAGTTGCAGCCCACTCTCTTCTCCAGTTGGGGTCTTTTAGAGTACAGGCAGCATTCAAAGTGTTATAAATATGGCGGCCAAGAGCGAACATCCTGGACCCATTCCCCTCTTGGCTTGTGTAGAGAGAGGGCAGTCAGGTGGCGTGGAGACATTGTTGGCAGGAATCATTGCTCCCTCTATTTGGGAACGAAGGACCATAAATGGTGGCTGCCTTCCAAACTGCCAATAAATAAGTAAATATAGAGTGTTGACATTGGTCTCCCTGCCAAACGCCAGGCTGCTTCTCTCCTCATCTTGGGGGAGACGAAAGAGAGAAGGGTTATTGAATAGGCTGTTGAGAAGTAGCTTCAGTACTGCTTGGAATCTTTCCTCCTTTTGGAAACCTTTCAATCAGCTCTCTGGCCCTTCTTGGGGAGTGAGACAATTCTGTCAAACATGAGATTGTGTTAGCTTATTCATAATAATTATCAGCAATAGGATAAAATGGAGCTGCTTCTAAGGATGAACTGTTGTCAACAGATACTTGGGCTATGGTGTAGAGTAACTACTGAGACCCTCGGAGGGTCTGTGTTCAACGTGCAGCGATCAGCCTGAGGAGGGAAGACTGTTGAAGGTGCCACGAGGCACACACCACCCTGGTGCTCTGGGACTCAGTTTCCTCTCCTTACACAGACTCACCAGGTTTTCAACCTCTGCTGCCTGAATTAGAGGATTTCGTGCACTGACGGAGTTGAAAGTCAGACAAAATGGTGGTCGTGCTTCTACATAAGAAAGGCATTGAGAAGAAATATCTGGTTTGCCTTCGTAGGCCTGGTGCTTAGCATGGTGCCAGTCACATCAGAGGCACTTAATAAATATTTGTGGGATGAATGGATTAATTTGGAGATGCTTTGCTTCCTGTCTGCTGGGATCTACCATCTCTAGCTACTCATGTGTTTTGATTTACTCTGGAGCCACACTTCCAAGATGTCTTAAGCTTAAAGTTTGGCTCTTTTGGATACTCCTCTTTGCACCTACTCACATACAGCTTTTTCCTCCTTTGGACCCTCACCACTAGCATTGTGCAGGGCTCCTCTTCCTCTTCCCTTTCCCCTTCCCCTCCCTCTCTTCTTCTTCTTCTTCTTCATAGCATTTCACCACTTCCCTCTTGTTCTTGAAAAATGTTGAGACCCTCTGGTACAAACAGCTCACAAAGTTGGAGAAACTGAAGAAAGGGAAGGCAAGGGGCTAATGGAAGAATGAATAGCACTATAAACCTCTCTTCTCTGAAGACCCACGGGGTTTCCCCCCTCAAGTTCTCGTCTCCCTGGGGAAGAGCCACTAGCCTTAAAGGGCCACGCACAGTGCAGTTCTCCACTATTGTTTTGACAGCTGAAGTGCGAAGGAATTAACTCTTTGAATCAAAGTCTTCTATAGTTTGATGACTGCTTTTCTTTAAAGTGTGATTTATTATCTACCTATGAAGGCATCATGTGAGGATATATTCATACACACTCACATTGGGTAGTATGGAGTTGTTGATTAGTTTAGAGATTACTGCTTTCCCTACACATTCTCATGGCTTCCAAATGACCCAAGAGTTCCTATTAGTGATTCTGAGATAAGACTTTCAGGTAATTAGGGAGACTCTCTTTTCTAGGAAAGGCTCATCTCTTCAGAACTCTGGTTCCAAGGAATTGCGGCTTATTGGTGCAGACGTTTCAGGGGACAGCGTTCAGTCTGGGGGCTGGGGTAGTTTCATGGGGAAACTTTGCCATACCATAATTGGTAAAATTACATACATGTACCACTTACATGCTTTCACATATTTTAAGATTATAATAGGCATGTCTGTGTCAGTGAAGAGACATAAGCCTGCATGATTGTCCCCCCTTGCCGCCCCCAGGGTCCTTAAGATACTTTCTCTATTTATATTTTTAATTGCGTGGAAGTACCCAGAGGCTTAGTGGCAAAGGAAGAAAGTTGTAAAAATGGAATAAATAAATAAATTAAAATTTAAAAAAATCTGAGTTAGTGATGTCTGACTTCCTCTATTCATGTTATTGCTACTCTTGTTGCTTTTTGGTTTTTGTTTTGCTTCTTGACTGTTGTTGTTTTCCACCAAAGCTGTCATTTATCGTGAGAACAAGAGCAGCCATGTGTTGATTTTTCTGGATTCTTTTTGGATACTATCCCAGTGCTAATGAAGGCCCTTCCAAAGTGCTAAAGAGTGGGTGCCAGAATCAGTTATGTTGCAAACAATAGAGAAGAGTGGTGCACAGACAGCATCTCTCTGCCTATCTACGTGCACACACCCGCAGATATTTGAATTAGTACTTGAGGGTGTGCAACTCCCTAGGTTTCTGTGGATACGCACGCACATTTTGCAAACACAGAGTGTGTGCACTGGGGCTACGCCGACGAGCACGTGGGGCTGCATTTTTATCAAAGGGCTTTTTACATCTGCTTGCAGAAAATGTTCATGGAGCAGAGGATGAACAGAATTCCTAGATTTTGCCGTGTCCCAATTTGTCGGTTGAGAAGCTACTAGAGGTGTACGTTCACCGACTTACCACATTTAGATGTAGACTATAAAGATTGTTATGGATCTTAATTGTTTTATTACGAAATGAAGATTTTACTTCAAGAAGCACCTGAAAAAGAGCTTCTCAGCTTAGGCTTAGCTGTTGTGCTAAGATTAATAAAATCTTTAACACTGGTCTTTGAGTTCTTCTGAGGTAGTTTATTAACCTGAAGAAAGAGAGACATTTTGTAGCCGGGGTTCTCTCTCCTCCCTCAAGAGATCCTCCTTGCCTTCCTCTCAATGTGTAATTATTCTCTCCTCAATTTGTTTACACAGCTTGGAGATGGGGACAGGGTTCTCTGGCGACCGTGCAACTGAGTGCAATCACCCTAAAGAGAAGCATTTAGAAGCTATAAAATCTAAATGGCCTGCCATGCATCATTACATCGCACAGTTATTCAAATTTAGTAAATTAAATTAAATAATCCCAAATAACTTGATTTCGGGGCTTTAAAATTTCATCTCTATGGTGCCCAGTACTCCATTGCCTTTATTATTATTGTTCATCAAGTAGAATTTATGTTTTTTATGAATCAAAACCCTCGCCGGCCTCGCCGGCCCAAGCTGCTCGCGGCTGGCGAGGCGGAGTCGGTAGCTTGGCGCGCCACCTACCGGCCGCTCCGGGCACAGCGGCCGGCTCCGCGGCTCCGGGAGCGGCGCCCAAAGCCAGCGTGGGGCCACCGCGCTCTCAGGACGACGCTGTCAGCGAGTGTGCTAACGGCTCCCTTGGGGGCAGGGGCTTTGCCGTTGTGGGTCAACTTGAAGTCGCGGGGACAACCGAGGGAGATGTGCCGCTGAGGCTGGAGGAGTGTTTTCGTCTCCGGCTGCAAAGCCCACACTTTGGTCTGGGGGGGGGGTCTGCGGCTCCTGCTCTTCCTGCCGGCCGGCCGGCCGGTCTAGTCCCACTGCTGTTTGCCCGACGGCCCGGGGAGCCCATTCCTTCATTACCCAAGGCCATTCTCTGCTCACGCATGTTCCTGTTTGAAGAGGGCATGGAGGTTGGGAGGCGGTGGCCGCTGGTGCCAAGGGCCTGATGCCCCAGATGGAGACAAAGCCGACATCTCCCAAGTGTTGCGTTTTAGAAAGTATCTTGTGTGTGTAGGCACATCTCTCGCCCCGAAACACTTCTGCAGTGAAGTTGAATTCTGGCATGGCTGGGGCAACCTCAAAGCCGCCCGTGGCTTTCCAGGCTGGTTTAAATGTACTTTCCGTTTAATAGTTGCGCAGATAATCAGCTGTGAAGTGACGGCTGTGCGCGGTTCGGGAGGGAGAAATACTTTCCAAGCAGTGTTGAGGTAGTCGTCATTCCAGACTTTTCTGACACCTTTGTTTAATCTCTCTTGCTTCGGTGACGTTGTGGAAGAGTGCCACTGACAGGCTTTCACACATTTTGAAGATCCAGGCATCCCGACTAGGCATCCAGGAAGTTCCTTTTCTCCTTTAAGGCTCCCAAGCAGAGGACTCGCAGTGGGTATCTGGGCGTCCCAATTTGTCAGCCGTCTTCCCGCTCCCCCCCCCGCCCCCCAAATGGTTCAACATAGCAACAGATGGTGTTTTAGGCTTTTTGCTGAGTTTGGGATGGTCCATTTTGTGCTTTCTCGGGAAGATTTCAACAGTCAATCTACTCTTTTATTAATAAATTCAAACGGGGTGTTTGAACCTTCTTTTAAAAATTGAGCTTACTTCACAGGGTCCCCTGTGAATCAAACAGTCCTAAGGTGCTTTCTCCATCCTCTGAAGGAAGTCTCCTCCCTCTCCTTGGCAAGAAACTCTCCGATTCCCTTGTAGTGCTATTCCCCATTGCTTCTAAGCAGTTCTTTCGATCTGGGTGCAGAGAAGAAGTGTAAGGGAAAAGTTGCCAGATTGGGAACAGAAGCCCAGCCCATCATTTATAGTTATTGTGTGCGGGCTAGGTTACAAATCTCTGAAGATTATAAGACCACTTTATCTTCTGAGCAAGAGTGGCAACTAAGTAATATTGTTCATTGGATTCAAGAAAAGCAGACTGAGGGGTGCTAGATGATCTTGTTACTGAACTTGTATTTAATGAATGCAGAAAATCCTGTTCCTGAAGGACTGTCCCAGAGCCTTCCCCGTTGCCTTTCAGGGGTGGGAGGAAAAACCAAAGACTCTTATGGCAGGTGGTTCACTTTCCAGGTGGAACCGTCTTTCCTTCACCCGGTAACCAAAGGCATGCTCTTCTGAATAGTTCATGTCTTGTTGGTATTATTATCATTAAGATGGCTTTAATGGCTAGATCCCTGTGGGAATGGTCCTGCTTTGTTCCAGGCTCTGCAAGCCTTGGCAAGCAGCCAGCATGTGATTCCAGGAACTCTATCGTGCATTTAGCACCCACACCTGGGTCTACCCCTCCTTACTACTGTGGTTTTCTAGTGCTGGTCAAATATCGTATTTGGTGGGTTTTAAAAAACTCTACTGAGTTTAAAGG
Source organism: Mellivora capensis (assembly GCA_004024625.1). Classification (NCBI taxonomy): domain Eukaryota; kingdom Metazoa; phylum Chordata; class Mammalia; order Carnivora; family Mustelidae; genus Mellivora; species Mellivora capensis. Next base: position 64,800 of record PISX010003895.1, read on the forward strand.
AGTTGGCGAAGGGACACAGGCATGGACTAGTTCCCCCAAACCTTTGTCAATTTGTTTGTCTTATGGAGAAAACCAGAAACAAAGCATCTAAAAGATTGTGCTCTCTGACATCAAAATACCTTCAAGAAGGTGTTGTGGGCTGAATTGTGTCCCCCCACCAAATTCACTTGTTGAAGTCCTAACCCCTGGTACCTCAGAATATTGGTGGTTTTGGAGACAAGGTCTTTATGGAGGTAATTAAGGCAAATGAAGTTATTAGGCAGGCCCTAATCCAATTGGATTGGTGTCCTTATAGGAAAAGGAGATTAGGACATAGACATGCACGGAGGAAACCATGGGAGACACTGAGAAGGTAGCCATTACATGCCAAGGAGAGAGGTCCTTCCTTCAGAGCCCTCAGGAACCGATTCTGCTGACACCTTGGCCTTGTACTTCTTGTCTCTGGAACAGTGAGATGATACATTTCTGCTAATGTTTAAGTCACCCAGTCTGTGATGTTTTGTTACCGTAGCCCTTGCAAACTCATACAGAAGGTGTGAAAACTAATTCAGCCATCAGTGTACTTTGGTATTCCAGAATGACTTCCATGATTTGAAAAAGCCAGAGGCTCATTTTCCTTGGCAGGAGAATTGGTGTGTTTCTCAGTGGCAGGGCTCCATGGGTACATGAAATGATGCCCCTGGAGTCTCCAGCCTCACCCTAACATAACTGCTAAATCCTGGGGAAATCATAAGGTAACACTCAAGTCTGTGGAGCATTATTGCCTTGTGCAAGCCCTGATTAACAATGGATGTAGCTGTCTTCTATTTGGCTTCATACGTCTGGACACAAGGAATTCTTTCATGCTGAAATGAAAACACTTTAGGAACCACAGTGCTTTATGGGTCTCTTTTGCAGACCTGTAACAGGATTTTGAACAGAGTTAAGCTCTGTGGACCGGAAATTCAGTCCCTGGGTACTGATCAGCACCTGTCTATGTCATCCAGACAGACAGCTCAGGTAAGAGCTTTTGGCTTGTGCCCTGAAAATTGAGGCCTTCATCTGTAAATGCTTTTTAAGGACTTGCCTGATTCATCTTCTCAATCCATGCAGCTAGCTGTCGTTCCCAGGAAGTGCTTGGTCAAATGCTTCCCCTCTTCTTCCTCCTCCTCCTTCTCCTCCTCCTTCTTCTTCTTTTAATTTCTTCTTTTAAATTATCTTTATTTTTAAAATTTAATTTAATTTTTTTTTCAGTGTTCCAAGATTCATTGTTTACGCACCACACCCAGTGCTCCATGCAATATGTGCTTCCTTTTTTGCTGGGTGCCATGGGCATTGAGTTTATCCCATACAACATTCATAGTAACGCCCCAGAAACTACAGTCCCCACTTGCAATCTGGGGGACGCAGGAAACACTGCAACTGCTCAGGTACACGTGGTAGATTTAGTTTGGTTTAGTAGACATGAGAAAACAAGACATGTTTAGTAGACATGAGAAAACAAGAAAAAAAACTTTCAGCTGGATTTGTGGGTTTTTCCGCCCATGTTAGTAAAAAAAAAAAAAAATTTCAAAACAAAGTCAAATCATAAGAATTCCGACTCCCTGAAAAAGATTGTAGAGCATTTAAAAAAAAAATTTCCTAAAGGAAGTACAGTCCTGAAACCTTGTTGTGGAAAAGTGGATAAAACTCAAAATGAATGTCAAAAGGGACAGGAAGGCAGGAGAGATGTGGTGCAAAGAAATGCCTTTTGCGTGAAGCTTGGTAGAATTAAAAAAAAAAAATCAGGTATTGTTATTAGTGTCGCTTTAAGAACCTGTAAGGTTACTAATGGATACAGGTCATGGTGACAGCCTTAAATAAACCTTCAGCAATAAACAAATCATGTTGTATTTTCATGAGATTGCCGTCATCTCGTGCCTGTTCCAATAGGGCAAAGAACATATGGAGGAAATGAGCATGATAGATCATCTCAAGGAGACTCACACTGTCTTCCTGATAAAAGTCAACGAAGATGGGCATTAATATGGACTCTGTACTTTACAATAAACTATTCCCTACCTGACATTATACACACACATACACACACACACACTCACTCACTATGGACTAAGAAAGAATTCAGCATTTGCTCTTGGGATTTGGGAATTAAATACAGCGAGGGCTAATCCAATGTCGAAAACTGTAGTGGAATTAATAAAATGAATAAAATGAGTTGTCTAACATAATTATATATGTATGTCACCTTTGCTTTGGGTCCATAACTCAAGACCCCACATAAATTAAGTTTATAGTTTGACCCATTTAAAAATAACTCTCTTTTGCTGTTGAGATCTTTCAGGTCAAGTTCAAGAAGTGTCAGCATGCCAGTGATTTACCATTTTGGGTTTCCTTCCTGAATCTCTTTCTCCAGCGCTGGTGTGTCGCGTCTCTCTCCACCATTTGCACCAGAGAGCTGATGGGCTGTGTATGTGTACAGTACCCATTGTCTGGTAAGAATATGACAAACACCTGCATTGTTTTTCATTTTTCACCTGTCATCGGGGTATTTGAGGTGATATACTAAATGGGCTCATACAAAGTCCTAGGCCTTAACATATCATTTCCTTCAACATAATCTGATTCTAATGTCCACATTTTAAAATATGAGTTTGTTTATTGGTGAATCGGCCACTCGGAGATATGGTATGTTAAGCAATCAAGGGAGCATTTTCATGGTTTAATAGGAAAGATCCTGATGCTTTTCTTATCTGGATGGTCCTTGAGACAAATGTGGCGTCAATGAAGGTATGATACATTTCACTGTTACAGAAGCAGCTCAGAAATCTTTACGTGTATTGATGGGCTAACAGCTGCAAACACAAGGTGACATCTTTAAAGATAAGGACACCGAGGTATTGATTAGACAAATCTATTTGGCAAGGCAGCACTGATGTATAGATAGGGGACAGGGAGAAACCTGTGAATAAAAGTATTTAAAAATACCTTGCACGGTTCATAAATAATTATAATAAAGGCTCTGCCGGTGGCTTAAGGATCGAAGACCTATGAATTAATTGTTAGCATTTCACTTTAAGGATAGATTAATTAATTAATAATAAATTAATGAAGATGATTAATTAATGGTATATTAATACGGTCATTCTTATGAAAATCCTGCCTATATGACGTCAAAATTCATACTAAATGAAGCCACTATGAGTGGGATAATGGTAACGAATACATAATAAACTAATAAACTTTAGAATTTTGGGCATTCAGATACTGAGGGTGGCAAATCCCAGGGCCCCGGCTGAGGTATCAATCACAAGTTCAGTTCTAGAGGTATGAGATTTCTTCATTGGCCATTTTGCTTCTGCTGGGTCAGATGCTGCTGAGGGTTGTGTCCAGGTCATTGCCCTTCAATGGACGCTGGCTACTCCGTGAGTCTCCTGAGCAGACTGTGATCACAGCACCGCTGATGAGCTGAAGGGAAATCACTAGACGCTGGTCAACAAAGACCTTGCAAGGATTCCCGAAAGGAGGTTCTGCTCTTTGGTTGGTCTTTTGGATCCTTGCTGTGGTTTAAGTTTACTGTGTTCTGGAGCTTGCTAGAGACGGAGAGAAGTGGAAGGACTTCCCCAAGTGTGCACACATGTATATCCCCGCTCCAGCATCTTTTCTGCTGGCCCTCCAACAGGGCACCTTGGCCAAGCAGTGAGCGGGGCAGAGCGGAGGAAAATGCAAGAGTGTTTACCACTGGGTGAGCCAGCGAATGGTTGGAGATACTTTCCGGATGGGTTAATTTCCTGTCCTAGGAGAAGGGCTCTTGCATAGCGTTAGAATTCTGGGCTTGCTTCAGTAATTCAGAATCATTCCTACTTGGTGAAAAGCAAAGACCTGAGACCTCGGAGCTGGCTGTTTGCTCATGTATACGGTAATTCACAAATCCATGAGAAGAACAAGAAATGAAGTCTAAATATCAAATAGCTTCTCTCTTCTCCTGGCATCTAAGCAGAACCCTATCTGAGAAGCCAAGAGAAGTCAAATTTCTTTCTTTCTTTTTTTTTAAATTAACACATAATGTATTATTTGTTTCAGGGGTACAGGTCTGTGAATCGCCAGTCTCAGCACTCACCATAGCACATACCCTCCCCGATGTCCATCACCCAGCCACCCCATCCCTCCCCCCATCCCTCCTCCCCACCTCCCAGCAACCTTCAGTTTGTTTCCTGAGAGTAAGAGTTTCTTCTGCTTTATCTCCCTCCCATCCCACCTGAGAAGTCAGATTTCTTTGCATGAGAAAAGACCAAGATTTGGGGCAAGCTTCCAAAGGGAGGCAGGTGGAGAGCTAGGGAATTTGGAGCTGCTGCTCTGAAGAAGGAAATCCTAAGGAGGACTTTCAGGAACTCCTGCTGTATGCTTTGCCATGTAACACCCCTCCACCCCCCACCCCCCCAGTCATTGCCACCTTCTCCAGGATTCCTGCCTAAAGACTTACATCATTGTTCAAGGCTTTTGGAGGCCGTGTTTCATTGAACACGACACTGCGCACAGACCGATGACATAGCTGAACTTCATGCGATCTACTTTTAATTAAACGTTAATCAAGCACCATGCTAGGGTCTAGGGATAAGAAGTGACTACGGCCCCATTTCTGCCCTCGCAACTGGGGCAAAGGGAGAGGAGTCACCTTGGACTCTCACAGTGAACTATTTGGTTAATGTCTCTTTCTCCCACAGGCCTGTAAACTTCATGAGGGCAAGAACCGAATCTGTTTAGTTCGTAATACCTGAAGGATTCGTAACGATATTTGTTAAATGCGTGAGTGTTGTGTCTGATTCTTAGGACTGCTGTAACAAAATATCACAAGCCGGATGATTTCGAACAATAGACATGCACTCTTCCACAGCTCTGGTGGCTAAAAGTCCAAAATCAAGGCGTCAGTAGGGTTGGTTCCTTCTTGGGGGCTCAGAAGATTCTGCTCATGCCTCTACTCCTGGCTGACTTTGTCTTAACTGATATCTGGAAAGACCCTATTTTTAGATCAGATCACATTCATAGGCACCAGAGGTTAGGATGGCAATATATCTATTCTGATGAGGGTGGCGGAACATGATTCAACCTCCCACAAGTGGTGAATATTATGAGTGCATTTTTTCCCCTTTGCTTATTTCTTTTAAATTTTTTATAAACATATAATGCATATAAAACATATAATGCATAAACCGTGTACCAGGGGTACAGGTCTGTGAATCGCCAGGTTTACACACTTTACAGCACTCACCATAGCACATAATCTCCCCAATGTCCATAACCCCACCCCCCTTTCTCAACTCCCCTCCCCCGGCAACCCTCAGTTTGTTTTGTAAGATTAAGAGTCTCATGGTTTGTCTCCCTCCTGATCCCATCTTGTTTCATTTATTCCTTTCCTGCCCCCCAAACCCCCCATGCTGCCTCTCCACTTCCTCATATCAGGGAGATCATATGATAGTTGTCTTTCTCTGATTGACTTATTTCGCTAAGCATAAGTGAGTGCATTTTTGAGGTGAATACTTTGGTGAATCTTTACCCGACCCAGTTTGGACAGGAAAATCTCCAGCACCCATATCTCTTCTATACCCATGGAGAAGTAGACAGGGTCTGGACTGGGAGAAGCCTAGGGCATGCCCTCCAGAGCTCCTGTGTCTTCTCTGTGGATCCTGCTTCTCACTCAGACTCCTGGCCAACCCCCACCCGCTCCCTCTTGTTCCTGCTCCATCTGCTTGTCGCCCTCCTCTGTCCCCTGCCACGGTCTTTCCTTTCCTGCATCTGTTTCTACCTCAATTCTTCCTTTGGAAATGGTGGTTCAGTGGAGGGGAAAGAGGCAAGGGGCTCACTCCTCTCCCCCAACTAATGGGTTCCATATGGATGGTTCCAGTGGCCAGAAGCAAATGCCACGGGGCCTGGGGACCTTGCTCTGGCCCACGCAGTCTGACTAGAACTACAGGGAACATAATAACTCGTGTTCATCCAGCATGTACCACATGCCAAATATCGTACCAAATGCTTCATGCATGTCTTGATACCGCCCCGCGAGTCACAAGTCAAGTTACTTCCTCAAGGTTGTCTAGCATATCAGAGGTGGTTTGAGACTTTAACCCGGGCTTATTTGTCACCAACGTTGGACTCTTAACCTCAGGCTCTCAAGCAGCCCCAAAGTTCCAACTGGCGCCCAGGAGGGTGTGGCCTCCCCGTGAGTGTCTGGTTTCCCGTGATGCCCCTGCAGCCACCCAGGGTAACTGGGTCAACTCTGAAGGAGGGGGACCGAGGGAGGTGGGGCAGGGAGGACCATCCCCGGGACACAAGCGGAAGTGAAACACGCCACTTCTGGGCTGAGGTTTTCAAGAACCAGAAATGCCTTGGCCACGATCCCCCCATCTGCCAGGAGAATGAAGAACTCTGAGTTGAAAGGAGGGAGCTCTTATATTGCTCTGGGTGAGACAGACATACATTTTGATTGTGTTAGGCCACAAAAATGTTGGTGCTGATTTGTTCCCTTGACTAATACGGGGTGCAACACAAGGAGGAAGGTCGGGGTGATTTTAGCTGATAGTTGGCTCTGTCAGTGTGATTGTAAGCTCCTACAAGTCAGAGTAGGCTCTGTGACAGGTTCTTGGGAGGGAAGTCCCTCTTCCTGCCCCTCCCTTCTGTCAAAAGGTATTTGCATTGTAGGTCTTGCAGGGATCGCAGAAAGCACTGGAACCCTCCGTGAAGCCAAGCACAGCCCAGCCTCAGGATCCGGCTTGGGGCCTCCCATCTGGGGTGGATCCACGGTGCATGCCTGGCAAGGGAGCCCAGGGCCAAGCCCAAGAGACTCACGCATATGTCTCTATCCAGCCTGGAGCACTTACTACCACCAGGACTATGGTTTTAAAACATTTTATTCAAAAATCATTTCAGTCTTAGAGAAGAAATGTTCTTTTCCATGGACCTGAGATCCTCCTTGGGGGAGGGGGAAATGGGAAGGCATGGGGAAGTGATGTCGGAATTGACCGAGTACCCAAAAGGGGTGGAGAAAAAATTTAGAAATTGACGAAGCTGTCATGAAATGAACAAGGCTAAATTTTTCAACATCAGTGGAAATGGGGAGCTCCAGAGATAGCCAAGTTTGATTATGGAGCAGTAAATGCGACTACGTCTTTGCATACATGGGTGTACTTTGCACACTTTACATTAACCCTTCTACCAAGGTAGCGGCTAACTAGTGTTGGGTAAAGTCCTGCTCTCCCCCTGGGGCTTTTAGAATATCTTGACAAAGCAGGGGCGCCTGTGTGGCTCAGGTCGGTTAAGTGTCTGCCTCCAGCTCAGGTCATGATCCCAGGGTCCCGGGATTGAGCCCCACATCGGGCTCCTGGCTCAGCGGGGAGCCTGCTTCCTCCTCTCTCTCTGCCCCTCCCCACCCTCACTGGTGCTCTCTCTTTCTCAAATAAATGTTTAAAAAATCTTAAAAAAGAGAATATCTTGACGAAGTAACTTTGGGACAGGATTCTGCCCAGTGTTGGAGAAGGCGGAGGCTGACAAGGCGTTCATTTGTTTGTTCAACAGATATCTTTGGAGCATGTACTCTGTGCCAAGCACTGGGCTTTCCAAGGGGCTGAGAAGATCCTTGCTGAAAGGAATGCTCCTCTACTACCCCAAATGCCTCACATTCCTGACCTATATTGCCTAAATACTTTGCTGAGGTCACCATCCAGAAGGATTGTAGAACCATAGAAAGGTATGGAATGGGTTTGAGAGTCAGGCTACCTGGGTCCAAAGGTCAGCTGGGTTTGTAACTTTGGGCATATTAGGAACTCTTAGGGCTTTAATTTCCTAGTTCATAAAATCAAGATAACAATCACCCATATTTCCTGGCAGGGTTGCTCGAGGATTAAATGAGATCATTTATTTAAACTCAGGAATATGTGAGCTCCAAGTCTAGGAAGTTCTGAGTGACTGTGAATTACAGCTCTTGTAGTTTGATAGAAAGGGACTTCAGTGAGATGAAGGAGGGGAAGATTCTGGGAGGAGAACAGGAGTGGGTGGAATGCCTGGGCAGCCAATCCTCAGGCTGAGGATAAAGAGCCGGGAGTGGGTGGGGGAGGGGTGGGGCTGGGGGCAGGAGGGTTACACAGGAAGAGAGGTACAGGACAGCACACTGGCCTTGCCTCCCTTGACTTGGGAGGGAGCCCGTAGCATGGATCCTTTGCTGGGCCCTTAGCATGGACTTCTGGGGCCACCTTGCCAGGGATGGACCCTTCCCTGCTCAGAGGCCACCTTCTTTCTGTAGTCCCCATGCCCGCCTGCAGCTCCATCCATCTGCACACTAGGACTTGTCCAAAGCAATTTCTGTGGCACTTTTGAGAAACACCAGACACAATACACAATGTCCCAGTTTTTCTCAGTACCTTTTAAGGATATGACCACTTTATACCTTGAGGTTTTGCTCTCTCATTGCTCTCTCATTATTTACTCTTTGGAGTAGTACATGAACACAGAAATGCTCAGCAGAGGAAACAAGCTGAACCAATTGCAAAGTTGCTGGCCGTTGAGGAACTTGAAATCCAATAGCATGAGTGGCATAGACAATTCAGTACAGAATGGGGACAAGGTGACTCGTGGCTTTTCCTGATGAAAACCTTTGTGGAACAGGTAGGCTTTCAGGAGGAGCAAAATGCAGTTGAAGCAAGAAAACGCTAATTGCCCTATGTTCTAAATGAGAGCAGACAATGGGGGGGAAGATGCAGGATTAAGATTTTATGACAGAGAAGATAGAAGACCCTGAGTCTTCCAGATTTGGGGAGAGGAGGCCAAGGAAGGACAAGGAAACCAAAGAAGAGAAAATATGGAGGCAACGAGTGGTGGCGGGTTTTGGTTTGCAGACAAATACACCTGATCCTCACATAGGTTCACAGATACTGCGTGTTAGAGGGAGTGAGGTGTGGGAACTGGTTGTGAACCTAGCAAGAACTAGCTGACCCAGAGAGCAGAGCCCAAGCCTAGGACGTATGTGGGGCGTCAAGGATAAAACGGTGATGCTATCAGTAAGCAGTTCTTCCATGGGAGAGGAGAGCCTGTGCCCTGGAGGCCTTTTGGACGTCTGGAGTGGTGAGACAGGCGGCGGGGCTGAGTCTGTGTTAGACCGTTCCTGTCCCAGTGGTCTTCATCATTAAGCACCTAGGGGTCTACTTCCTCAGACTAAGTGTAAGCCAGAGGGGGTGAAACCAACTTGATGACAGGCTGTGGCTTCTCTAGGGTGTCTGTACCTTGTCTTCCATACCTTGTCCTCTGTGTGTCAGAATCTCTTTCAGAAGTGACTTCCTCTCTCCCTGTGTGGGTGATGCGTGTGATCTGGTCCGGCCACAAAATGGTGCTGGCCAAAGGGCTAATGGCTATCAACAGGAGATGTCAAGCACCAATTAGGTCCTGTGGGACTGAGGGACTATTGCCAGCCTCCCTCCTCTAAAGAAAAGAGGGACATGAATGAAGACAGCCAGAGGGTTGTTCCTCCTTGTGTGTAAGCACCTCCACCATTTAAGCGTCTGCCATGAGACATGGGAGGCTGAGACCACAGACAAAGGTCTGAGAACAAGTGAAAGGCTATTTCTCTCTTCTTCCAGTACGTTCTGGCTCGAAAGCCTCTTCCGGTCTTAAGTAAAATTGCAGTGCAGTCCGTCAAAGAAGGGCCTGTTGGGAAAATCCAAAAGGGTGTATCAATTAGCAATTGCCTCTGACTGCTACCTAACAAAGTTCCCCGAACATGAGAGCTTAAAACACTGGTCCTCTGTTCATTCTTACAAGTCAGACAGCCTGAGATCCAGGTGGAAATGGCTCCTGATGTCCTTCATTTTTCTCCTGGGACAGCAGGTTGGACCTGGCTTGTCCTTCTCAGAAGTGCAAGAGAGCAAGCCAGTCGCAAAATCTGTACTTGCCCCTTGTTGGCCGTCCCCTCATCGCCCCGAGCAAGAGCCCAAGGTGGAGAGGTGGGGAGGTAACCCTGCCCACAGGGGTGGGTACGGCCAAGTTCCATGGGTCTGTGTGCAACAGTAGGAGCCCCTGTTCTTTCTCCTTTGTGTGGAAGCCTGAGTATGACAAAGTGAGAGCTTCCTGAGGGCACTCTTTGGAAAGGGGAGGGCGGGGTGGGGGGGATGGTTTGGAGAGGAGCCCAGCAGAGAACAAAGAGCAGGCAGGGTTTCCCAGAATGGGGGACCTTGTCATACTGATCTTTTTACTGGGTGAGGAGGGAAACCTGAGAGGAGTTTCTTCTGGCAGGGGCAAGTGGGGGTCCACCCTTCCTCACTTCCCCTGCCTCCAGAGGCTTGTGGAACTCCTGGGGAGTGGTCCTCAGTCCAGCCAAGATCTGGAACAGCTTGAGAGTATTCTGGCTGGAAAGCTCAGGCAGGACCACTCAGCCATGGTGTCATTGTTGCCCCCCGGGGGGTCTGAATCCTGCTTACTGCTTAAGCAAGGAGCTCCCTCAGGCTGGTCAAAGAGAGTTGTATTTTCTGCTACACATCAGGGCTGGATGGACCTTGACAGAGGAACCAAGTTGTAGAGCAAATTACCTTCATATGAGCCTAAAGTTTAACTCAGGAGTGAACAATAACACCCTGCAAATAACCTCTGTCTTAGCGACTTGGGCTGGCTTTGTAAGATGGAGAAGCAGTCGTTAGCCTGCTCTCTGGGTTGGGTCAGCTCGGAGAGGTCTTCACCATCATCCCCAAGTTCGAGGGGAGAGTTTAGAGCCAGGGACCATAGCTCTAGGTCTCAGAAACCAGCAGTCCCTTCTTACTCGGAGCCCAAGAAACCGGGAATGACCTTTAAGTACTTGGAGCACCCAAGAATCATTGATTAAGCAGTTTTATCCATTCACTAACAATCACTAGGTCTTATTTGTCGAAGTCAGGTCTAACTTTTGAGTGCGACTTTATCTTCCTCGCTGTTGTGTTTGTGCAAGTTATATTCAGGGGTTCCTGAGGGAAACCCCATCTGGTGGTTGGAAAAAAGAAACAGAGGGCTTGACAAAAAAAGAGAGAAATATGGGAGGTCCCCAAACTCAAGGTACAATGGATAAAGACATAATAAATACCCAACTTTCCCTAGGTTTCCAGATGTTTCGTCAATCTGGCCCCCTTTTGCAGACAAATAATTGGACTTACTGCTTTAAATTTAGAGATACTGCATCTGAAAAGGAGTCTGGAAGTTGAACATATTACTTGAAAATGTATACAGTTCAAGTTGATTTATTGTTATGTCAAATGCCTGGAAAAATTGTATTGTCAAATACCTGGAAATCTGTTAGTTTATTTTAAAGGCTGAAAGTAGAGATGCAAATTGCATCAAGTGAAACCAAAACTCTGAGCTGCTTGGTCTTCAGTGTTTTCTTTTGAGGAGAACTGCAGCTTTCAGTTTTCTTCCCTGACCTCAATAGGATTGTGGGGTGCGGCCGAGGGAGAGTCTGCAATTCCTGTGTCCCTGGAGCTGTGTTGCTCGCTCGAGCTTAAAAGTCATGGTGCCTTCATCATTTCCTTCTATTGTTTGGATTTTCCAGTCTGAAGTTCTAGGGTGGTTTTTTTTTTTTTTAATTCTTTATAAAAGTTGTAAGAGTAATTTTAAGATTTCTCAGCTTCACGGAGAAATTGACAGCGCTTTGAACCTGATCCTGAAGGATGAGTGTGCAGTGGTACCGGCCTCCTTGTGGCCAGCCTCTGCATGTCTGACCTGTCTCACCATCACCAAGAGCCGGTCTGCATTGCCAGGAGATAGCCAGGATTCAGAAGGAAAAGAAGAAGGTCTGTTTTGTGTAATCTACATATGAGCCCAGAGCAGCAGGTATCTGCCTGGAGTTAACACAAATACCATTTCTTTTCGGCACAGGAAGCCTTCCTTAGACTTGTTTAAAGCATAAAGACCAAGCAGACAACCCAGCGATAATGATGATAGATTATATCTCAAAGAGAGCAAAGTGCTAGTAAACATACCACTTTCCTCAAATTGCTTTTTTTTTTCTTTTAAAAAAATATTTATTTGTTGGAGAGAAAGAGAGAGCGAGTGAGCACATGCATGCATGAGGAGGGGAAGGTACAGAGGGAGAAGCAGACTCCCCACCGAGCGGGGAACCCGATGTGGGACTTGATCCCAGGGCTCTGGGATCACGACCTAAGCGGAAGACAGAGGCTTAACTGACTGAACCACCCAGGAACCCCTACTTTTAAAATTGCTCTTTTTAAATAGTACCTTTATGGATCAAGGGTGAACTTGATAGCAATAATAAAACTTATCTATTACAATAAATTCCAGTTCAATGGCACTTTTTGGTATACTTACTGAATTTTTTTACGGGGAGGTTGGTCTTATCTAGACACGATCACCAAGGGCTTTTGTATCATTCCTCTCTCGGTGACTTCCTCATTCCCACCTCTGCCACTGCCACCCCACCCTGCACCCCAACCCCAGCAGGGCACACTGCACCTAGCTTATGTTCCTATGGTGTTATAGCTTATTGAGAATGTTGGTGTCTTAGCACCTGAAGTACATTTTCTCAGGATCCCTAGGAGATGGCGAACAAAAGCAAAGGAAAATGGAAGAGTTGGTTTTGTTCCCACTTACCAGGGAAGGCCAAAGAATAACCAGAGGAAATGAGGTCTTTGGGAACTCCAAAATGGGACTCAAGAACAATGCAGCCTTCTGGAAACGGTGGAGTGTTAACGGAAGTTATTCCTTGTTACAGGAAGAATGAGTGAGGCAGTGTGTTGTGGGACCGCTGGCTGGGCTCTCAGCTGCAGAGGGGCAGCGACCTGGGAAACAAGAGCAGAGTTCATTTGGCAAGACTCTGCCTTGGCCTGGAGGAAGACCCAGAAACCCCATTCTGAGTTGTTTTTATTCAAATATGAGCATTAAAATACACTAGGTAGTTGAATATGACTTGGCTTTTCAATTTTAAGAAGATGAACTAGAAGGTCCTTCCCTTCCCTTCCCTTCCCTTCCCTTCCCTTGTCTTCCCTACCTTTCCCTACCTCTCCCTTCCCGAGAGCTATAGAACTTACTGGTTAACAACACTGGATCTGGCTTGTGCCCCGACTGTCACTTCCTTGCTATATGCTCTTAAGCAAGGTACCGTACTCTCTCTGCTCCAATTATTTTTTCTGTAAAATCTGATGATAATAATGGCAACTCATAAATGTTTGCTATTAAAAATATGATTATAATTTTTTGACTCTGTGATTAAAACACTTCTTTCAGGAATATATAGTATAATACAATTTAAAATTCTACCTTTCTTAAGATTTCCACCAAATTTGATTATTGAAAAATATTCATTGTTAAAACCTTTCATTAGGAAAGAGAATGAAATGATTTGAGGAATTAGGGCGTCTAGGGGGTGCCTGGGTGGCTCAGTTGGTTAAGTGTTGGACTTTGGTTTCAGCTCAGGTCACAATCTCAAGTTCAGTGTGGAGTCTCCTTGTCCCTCTTTTTCCTCCTCTGCCTCTCCCTCCACTTGTGTGCACTCTCTCTCTCTCTCAAATAAATAAATAGAACCTTAGAAAGAAAGAAAGAAAGAAAGAAAGAAAGAAAAAAAGAAAGAAAATAAGGTATCCTAACTACCAAAATCTAGGCTATGAATTTTAGCTTCCTTAATGCACTTTTAAACATCTTTTTTAAAAAAAGTTTTTTTAAATTTTTTAAAAGAGATTTTATTTATTTATTTGACAGAGAGTGATCACAAGTAGGTAGAGAGCCAGGCAGAGAGAGAGGGGAAAGCAGAAAGCCCGATGCAGGGCTCGATCCCAGGACCCTGGGATCATGACCTGGGCCAAAGGCAGGGGCTTAACCCACTGAGCCACCCAGGCGCCCTAAACAACTTCTTTTATCATGAACATTCTTCTGTTTATCTACCCACCTGTCTGTACACCCATGCATCCTGTCATCCCTCCAGCCATCCGTTCAGTGTGTATTTCTAAATCCCTGCCATGTGTCAGACACAGGGCTATACCGAAGGCCTCTCCAATTAGACAGAGGGAGGGAAGAAACCTCCACCCAAATCAGCCAGAATGCAAAACTTTGATTCAGTATGTGACTAATATTTTCAGTATTTATACATTAACATTTATACAAAATGTGCTTTATTTTGCCGGAATACCAAAGCAAGCTTGTGTGTAGAAAGAAACAATACTTCCAAGTGTATTTTAAAATTTTATCTTTAAAAATTATGGTAAAATATAAATAACACAAAATTTACCATCTTAACCATTTTTCAGTGTGAAGTTCAGTGGCATTAAGTTTATTCACGTTATTGTGCAACAGTCACCAGCACCCATCTCTAGAAATTTTTCATCTTTCCAAACTGAAACTGTATACCCATTAAACACCACATCCCTATTCCTCCCTCCCTCTAGCCCCCCAGTAACTTCCATTTTACTTTATGGCTTTATAAATTTGGCTGCTTGATGTGCCTCGTATAAAACAAAATAAGGCAGTATTTGTCCTTTTGTGACTGGCCTATTTCTCTTAATGGAATGTGCTCAAGGTTACCCAAGGACATGTCAGAATGTCCTTCCCTTTTAAGGCTGAATAATATTCCATTGTATGTATAACCACAATTTTATCCATTCATCTGTCAATGGACATGGGTCACTTCTGCCTTTTGGCTGTTGTGAGGAATGCTGCTATAAACAGGGGTACACAACACACTCTTTTGATAATAATAATTCAAAAGCAAACCCATTGCTTAATGGGAAGCAATAGGTAAAGACATTTCAGTTACATAAACAGAACTCATTTACTCCTTCAATACACATTCACTATCTTCTGAGGGCCAGGTGCTAGGGGCAGTGTGCTAAAGTGTCCAGGGTGAACCCACAGACTGTCACAGTTTCTAGTCACCCGGGAAAGGAGATTTTAAACAACTGCACATACAAATCAGCATATAATTATTCATCATGATCAGTGCTGTAAAGGGAAAGAGCAGGATCCATCGAGAAAGCATTGATTGGGTGACCTGACTCAGGCAGGGTGGTCAGGGAGGGGCTCTTTGACAAGGTGACATTTCGCTGAGGCCTGAGAATCAGAAGAAGTCAGGCTGGTGCAGAGCAGGAGGGAAGAAAATTCTGGGTGAGGACGCAGCAGAAACAAGCTGTGGGCAAAACTCCGGAACAGTTTATCCAATGCCCCTTTTGCAAATCAGTTCTGACCCTGTTTCTGGTCCTCAGTGTGACTTGAGTTCCTAACATTCGAGCAGCTCAGAGTTTTAATTTATGAATCAAGCATAAAACTACTGACATATGCTACTGCCATACTGTGTGACTTTGGTCCCAGAGTGACCAAAGGTGGCTAAAAGCATGGATATCCTTCTTCTCCAGGCTGTACTTAACCCAGCCTCATTTTAGGACTTGGGGCCTTGGGGAATCCATAACAAGGATCTTTGCTAGATCCAAATAAGAGGCAGTGATAAGTAAGGTAAGGCTCTTGAAACACTTTGGGAAGAGGAATGCTGTCTCGATATGAAGTGTGACTCATATAGATCCCTTTCGGTGTAAGAAGTGCTTTGAAAACCTATACATTACCTCCTTTTCATTTTATACTTCCTGGACTCATAGTGGAATAATTTCAAGCCAGGAGACTTTATGCTGCAGAGTGGATTGCTAAGGAAGAAATTCTGGCTTTTTATGCAGTCAACCAGAATGTGGCAAGCGGGAATAAAAAATAACAGTTTCTTCCTTTAAGCAGCATTGGCAAGTATCTCAAGCCCATGTCAGTCTCCTGTACGCCCCCCCTTTTAAAATATTTTATTTATTTATTTACTTGTCAGAGAGAGAACGTGAGTGCACAAGCAGGCGGAGCAGCAGGCAGAGGCAGAGAGAGAAGCAGGCTCCCTGCTGAGCAAGGAGCCAGATGTGGGACTTGACCCCAGGACCCCAGGATTACGATCTGAGCCAAAGGCAGTGGCTTAACCAACTGAGCCACCCAGGCATCTCTCCTGTGCCCTTTTTGTTAATGTATGACTCTCCTGCTCAGGCCTGTGTACCAAAGTCATTTCCCTCAGACTCACTTTATGGAGAAGTGAGTATTGAGCATGTGTGAGTGGTGGTAGAAGGAGGTTCTTTGATGAGGTGAAGTGACTGGACACTCACAATCACTTCTCTCTCTGAGAGAGGGTCACCATCAGCAAATGTCTAGAAGCATTAAGGTCTTTTGTTGTTAATACTGTTACTGACATTATTTTTCATTGAGATGGCCCTATAGGATAGAGAAACATTTGTAGTTACATTAGTCACAGATAGTCAAGTAATATGGTACTTCTGTTTTAGTCATTCACTTTTCTCTTTATGTAATGCCAGCTCGGTGTTTCCTTTTCCCCTTGATTTGAGGCTGGCTTGTTGTGTCTGTTTGTTAAAGTATTTTTAAATATATGTTCTAGGGCAGTCTTTTTCAAAAGTTTTGACCACAACCCACAGCAAGAAATATGTTTTACTTCATCCAAAGTAACAAAACTTCATAAAAACACTATGTATTCTTCCTATAAGAAAGGCAACCTAGTATTTTCTACTTGATAATATTCTCTTTGGTTAGGTTCTATTTAAATTTTTAAATATTAGTCGAAACCTACTAAAGCATTGTCATGATTTACAAAAAGGTTAAGGCCATATGTAATCAGGCCATTGAACTTCTGTGGTTCGTTACTTTTTCAGTGTGTTCAGAGAACAGACTTTGAACTCCTTCAGTAAAGTATAGTGGGCTTTTCATTTTTCCACAGGGCTCAGGACATGGCATGTGTTTCCAATGGAAAATGATTGAATTAGGTGACAGTCTCCTGTTTTGCACTCCCTGTCATTCCCAGGTTGGCTTGAATCAGAAGAGAAAAAACTTGTTTACAAAGGCAACCTCTGTGAATTAAGAGTTCTGGGGAATTAGGCTTCCTCCGGTAAAAATTACAACTAGCTGGGATCTCTTTTTTTGAAGAGTAGCAGTTAGCATCTCTCTCATGTTCATTTGGTCATAAACAGCTTTGGGAGACAGGTTGAGCCTTGGCCACCTCTGTAAGTATGAGTTTCCCACCCACCAAATAAGGAAAACTCCTTAACAGGATTTTGAAGATTACATCAAATAATATAGTACTATGATACTATACTATAATACTATAGCACTATAATAAAGTATTTAATAGTTCCTCAATATTGACCATTCTTGTAATTTTTACTTTCAAATATGTTAGCTGCTAGGAATACACAACATTATCTATCTTCATATTTGGTTCTTTCAGCCTGTGTGGTTAGGGGAAGATGATCAAGAGAAGGGGGAAGGGAAAGGTTCCAGGAGGCCATGGGTTGTATCTTTCTTCCCCCTACATCTCCAACATCCACCATCCATCACAGGGTATCCAGTAGTTGGTAAATATGGCATCATAAGAGAACAAGGATGGAGAAAAGAATAGAAAACTTAGGTCCCAGTTGAAACTCATGATCAGTGGCCCAAGTTCCAAACTGGAGCCAGTTCTCAGACACCCAATTGAAGATCAGGTCCCTTAAAGATGGTTCTGCAACGTGGAGGCAAGCAGATAGAGTAGTGATTCTTCAGTACATTCTTTAAGGAATCTAAAGCTATTTACTTGGGTATCCATCCACTGAGGAATCGGTTATACCTAGCCTGATCAAAGGCTGGTGGTTATAGGTCTGAGTTAATGTTGATTCTTGGCTTTATGGGAGTCATGGCTCTGGTCCATCTCACAGTGGGTCTAATGGGTCAATAGACCAAAGGTGGTCATTCTCCAAATTCCCGAATATACATTTGGTAAATACATACTTAGCCTAACAGAATACTCCTATTGATTTCTCGGGCTATTGTAGCAGAGCAAGTCAAGTGGAAGCCCATTCCCACACCAGAGCAGTAAATCAAAAGCAGAATTCTCTCTTGGAAAGAATGACAGACATGAGTGTGACACTAAATGACTTAAATGATACAAAGGTAGTGGCTTTCATCATAACTGCCAGGCTGGTCTTTGCAAAACCAGGTGGATCATGGCATACGACAAAGGATGACTGCAGACATAGCCAGAAAGTGGCTTCAGTTACACTGGCTTTGTCAGATGTGCTTAATTAGCATAGATCCTCACAGCTTCAGTATGAGGCATGCAGCTATTGATGTGATCAGTGAATTCTTTTCCATAAGGAAAGACGAAGAGTAGCAGTTAGCATTCATTATGGGAGGGACAACAGTATACGGTCATGTTCGAGTTTGAGGGATATATTGATTCTCTTGCACTCTGTCATAATACAGTCTGGAAGGATCTGGATTGGCTGGACCTTCTGAAGAATTCTGATCCACTCAAGTGCTTTGGATGCCTTAGTAAGATAAATGCTCCAGAGAGTAGGAAATAAACCCTTCAAAGTTTCAGGGACCTATGATATCAGTGAAGATTTTAAGTGTCCAATGGTCTAGGGTATGCCATGATTGGTCCTCCAAAAGAACAAACAATACCGTGGTCTTAATAAGGACAAACTAAGGAACCAGTTGGTGCCTTGAACCCACCACTACTAAGAAAGAAGCAGGGTAATTGTCAGATCTTTTGGGTTTTGAAGACAATGTTTCTCTAACTTATTAAGTGACATGGAAGCTTGCTAGTTTTGCATTGGACCCAGAGCAACAAAAGTCCTTGTAGCAAAAGTATTTGTTATTTGGATTCTACGAGTCAGCAAACTTCATGGTCCTTCAGGTGTCTGGATAGAAAGGGCTACTGACTAGATGTTCTTCTAAGCCCCCAAAGGGGAATTCCAGCACAGATTTCTAAAGTTCTGGAGCAAGGCCTATTGCCTGCAGCAGAGTATCCTACACCATTTGAAAAATATCTCTTGACTTGTTATTAGGCACTGTCTCTATTGGGTAGAGACAGACCACCTAAATATGGAGTAAGTATCAGTTGAACACTACCTATCATGACCTATGTTCTATCAGCCCCACCAAGAGACAAGGTCAAACAAGCTTAGGAGCAACCCAGCATAGATTGTAAGTGGTACATCCTAGACTGGGCTTGAGCAGGTCTACAGGAAATAAATAAGTTGGTGGCCCAAATCTTCATGTCACATACAACTTTGCATTAATGTCTTTTCCTCCCTCATATCTACTGCCATAAAGGGGATTTCTTATGACCAGCTGATACGGAAAACCCGAGCCTAACTCACAGATGGATCAGCTAAGATATATTGACATAAGCTGAAAATGGACCATTGTTTGGTGACAGCTTCCCTTGTAGCCCTGACAGATGTGAGGCCATCAATAGGCAGAGTTCTGCACCAGCATGGCATCTGGTCATTGACTTCATAGAGCAAGAAAGGTGGCTTAAAGTAAGAATATATATGGGCTCTGGGGAAGTGACTGATGATTTAGCTGGTTTGAAGGAGCACAGAAGGAGAGGGGACAAGAAACTCTGGGGATGAGATATGTAGATGGACCTAAGGGAGAGGTCATAGAGTGTGAAGATCCTTGTATTGCATATGACCGCACACCAAGAACCACTACAGTGGAAATGCTGAACAACCAGGCAAATAGGATGACTTGGCCAGTTGATGTCAGCCTCTACCCTTGCAATGGGCTCATGAATGGAACAATTTTGAAGGTAGAGACAGAGGCCCAACAGCATGGATTTCCTCTCACCAAAGCTGATTTAGCTACTACTGCTACTGAAAATAAAATCTGAGTTCCTTGAGCAGATTGGAAAGGCACTGTGGAAAGCCTAGTATATAAGTCCTCTCTCGTCCTTGATAAGGTGGTGATTCATGCTCACAGAGATTGACAAGTAATCTGGATACGGATTTGTCTTTTCTGCCCATGAGACTTTGGCCAATGCACTATCCAAGGGCTCAGGCAGTGTCTGATTCACTGACATGGGATTGCACCCAGCATCTCCTTAGACTCAAGACTCATTTGATGGCAAAGGAGGTGAGGCAGTGGGCACATGACCATGGGATTACTGATTCGACCCCATACCCCATTCAGAAGTTGCCAACCTGATAGAATAGTGGAAAAGGCTTTCAACCAAGCAGCTGAATCACTGGCTTGAGTGTGACACCCTGTGTGAGTAAGGCACTATTTCAAGATGCAGGAGACTTTGTAGACTAATGCTATTATACATGCTGTATCCATAAGACGTAAAAAAATCATGGCTCCAGGAAATAGCCATGACTTTGATCATCAGCATTACCGTCATCATGTCTGACTTAAGAAGTTTGTGTTTTCTATCCATACAATGTTAGATATCCTGGTTTTTAAAGGTGCTACTACCACCAAGAAGCACAGTGAGGATTCTGGCAAATGTAAAGCTATAGCTGGCCCTCTGGTCACATGGTCTCCTCATGCCAATTGACAACTGGACAAGGGAAAATCTATTATAAGCAGAGGTGATTGATTCTGACCATCGTGAGGTACATGCAGAGAACTGGGGGTCATATGTTTGGCATTCTGATGATCCTCCTGTGATTACTCTCAGTGCTCACTCTAAATTGCAGATGGGAAAGTAGAGCAACCATGACCTGATTAGGGCATGGTCTGAAGAACTTAGATGCTTCATGAAAATCACCCAGGATCACAGAAGTGCTACCCAAGGGTGAGGGGAATGAACCACTAGTTGGTAGAGCAGGGAAATAATGATGAAGAAGTATGTAGCCCCAGGACCAGATGCAGTCATGGGGACTGTAACTCATCCCACTAACAATCCTCTTGTAAGTTTCCTCAGGAATTGTGACACAGAATCCTGAAGAAGCCAGGCCTGGGTGGATGGGCCTGATTACACATGACACCCAAGGTCACGAGGATACCCACTGGCTGTGAGAACAAGTGGAAGTGTATGGTGAAAGGGGTGGACTGTAGTAGGTGCCATGTTCCTGTGTTCGGATCCACTGTCCTGGGCCGGAACGCCCCCTTGTTCTGTGTGTCCACGGTTCATAGGTATCTGTTGTCCCCTGCTCTAAAACATTTCCCTCCGCTGATGGGAATAGTCATGCCAGGAAAATTTGCATTGACTTCCAGGATGAGGGGGCCTCCCAGGCAATGGCTGACTGCAAAGGGGTTATGAAAGGCAAAATCTTTTACATCATGTGGGAGTGGTAGGTCTGCAGTTCTGTTGATGCTCTGGAACTCCCTTCACCCCCTACTATAGATCAGTACAAGGCTGGACTTTCCTGAGCTAACAGCCTTGCTCAGCTCTTTCCTCTCCTCTCCACTATGCTTCAGTCCCTCTCTCCCTCACCAGTTCGTCCTATAAGCCACTTGCTCAATAAATCCCTAACACCTGCAACTCTGATGAGACTCTGATCTTCTCCTTCCTTTGGTCCTAGGGCCTGGGGAGAAGGCATTCTATTCATTATCCATGAACAAAAGTAAGAATGTTGGTGAGTGGAGCCACCAGAAGCCAGAGGTTTTAGAAGTGAAGGGTACCATGGAAGGCAAAATTTACTCAGAACCACCTCTTATTTTTATGTGTGTGTGTGTGTGTGTGTGTGTGTGTTTTAAGATTTTATTTATTTGACAGAGAGAGACACAGTGAGAGAGGGAACACAAGCAGGGGGAGCAGGAGAGGGAGAAGCAGACTTCCTGCTAAGCAGGGAGCCCGATGCTGGGCTCAATCCCAGGACCCTGGGATCATGACCCAAGCCAAAGGCAGATGCTTAACGACTGAGCCACCCAGGTGTCCCATTTTTATGGCTTTTTAATCAACACATAATGCATGCACAGAAAAGCACATTGAAATGTACGGCTTGCTGAACTTTTTCAAGAACACTGTAGAACAGGAGGAGAAAGGTTACAGGTGTCATACACTGTCCTCTAACTAGGCCCAAAAACAACCACCAACTCCCATTTCTGTTTCACAGGCTAGAGCTTGTCACATTGCCCATCTATAAGAGAAAGAGAGATTAGGAATCTCTTCAGTAGTAAACACAATTTTGGCAAAGTCATTTTTCCTCCCTTGAATTTTCTTATGTGTGTCAATTTCTCTCCTTTCCTGAGTTTCAGTGGCCCTCCTTGAACCATCCCAACCCAATATACAGAAGAGGAAAGATTTGTGTCTTCAGTACATTCATTCCCATGATAATTCTGAAGCACGTGATTGACTCCATTTGGGCCAAATACCACTAAAGGACAGTGAAGTCACCTTGACTATGATTCAATGTTCAGTTGGACACAAAATGATAGCTCAGAAACATTCTACAAGGCAAGTCTTCTGCAATTTCTAACAACTTGCAAGGAAATTTTGCATATGGATAGAGGCTGCAAGGACACCTGATTACACTGAGAGAGGTGCACAATTTAGAAAACCGCTGATGACACCAGGAACAAATGTAAAGATAATCACGGATCCTTTGATATTAATGCACGTTGTCATAATGACTGCCATTACTGGCTGTGGGGCCACACTCCATAATGAGCCTTTTTTGGGGACTTATCATAGCCGAGAAGTGCAGAGATACTGTTTCTATTAATGAATGTGTAGTTCTAAGCTGGAACAATGGTAAAACTGTATTATTCCGTGAACAAAATTCTGCTGCATTCACAGACAGGTGACGTTGTGTGGGCACTAATGTATAGGGGGCTCTCTGTTATAATAAGGCTACTATTATCTTTAACACAATGATGCTGAATGTGCCCGGGACTTATCCATCGGTGCTGGTCACCAAGACTTAACTCTTTGTGGGCCGAGTTAAGTAGTTCTTTGTGGCCCTGTCAGTGGTTTCCCAACCTCAGCAAGTCACAGTCCCGTTTTTACTTTGTTTTCTTTTTTCCCTGCTCCTACCCTCCCTTTCTTTCTTGCTTTGTATGTTTGGATAATGACCTCTTTGGCATCCAGATTCTTCTCTGTATGGAAATGTGTATTCTGCTCCTTCTTCTGAAGCCTGAGGCCATTGTGGACCGAAGGACGGGAGTCTGGGGGAGATGCACCCTTGTACTTGGCCTGCGGCTCCTGTCCCATCCCCCTGCCTACAAGGGCTCCAAAGAGCAGTATCGTATCTCCCAAAATAACACATTCTCTAAGCAGCAGTGACTACTTGGCGCTGTAAAGGAACATGACCCATCACCACTGAAAGGATTTAGACACAGGATGCTGGTCCCACAGAGGCCCATTTGAGGCAGGAGAAGAGCCCTGGTTCTTGTGGGCCTGATCACATGTGACACCCAAAATCACGCGGACATGGGAATCGGAGGCTTTCCTTCCACCGGGGGAGGAAGGCCAGCCTGGGCTTATTTTCCCCTTCTCCATTATCTGCCTGCCAATGATCCAATTTCGGAATTATCTGGGGGAGGGCAGCAGCCTTGGTCCCTTTGGCCTTTGCACTGTCATTGGTTCCCTCCCTGGCCCCCGCCCCAGTGCCTGCACTCAGCCTGCTGTCCCCCGCCCTCCCCCACCACAGTGGCAGGGAGAGAACGGGGAAGGAGCGGACACCACATCCCTGGGCAGCTATTTCTGTCAACTGAAAAGGCCATTTAAGCAAAACACTTAATTACCTTTCCTCCTCCCTGCAACCCATGGGAAAGTATGAGCCAGTCAGATAATGAGCTTAGAGAGAGCAGCAGCTTGGAGAGGGCCGAGATTTTCATCAGGCGGAGGAGTGACCTCACCCGATCCCATCACAAAATGGGGAGCAGAGAGAAGAGAGAGAGGGTGGTGTAAACACGCTCCTCACAGAGCGGCTGGGCTATTTGACCCCTCACGCTGCAAACTCTTGGAGCGTTAGAGAACTTCGAATTCCCAAGTAAAGCACCCAGGCCTGGCCTGTGATTAGCCCAGTCTCTGGGATGGAGGCTGCTTTCGACAGCACGGTCTTATGTAAGGAGCCCTCATTTGAACATCCTTCCCAGGCCCTGCCCTTGCAGCTAGCTCAACCCCCCCGGGGCCTCAGGTTTCCCACGGATAAAATGAGGATCTTGGATGGGGAGGGTCTCTCAGGTACCTTTGCATTCTACAATGCTAACAAAAATTGGGGCTGGTGTCGGGGAGCTGGGAGGTGGGTCTCCTTCAAGCAGTGAGTGGACTGTCTGCAGCTGAGGGGGGCATCTCATGGGTATGACCAGGCCAGTGGAGGCGGCCCTCCTGGGGGGTGGGGGCAGACCAGTAACTGGGGTTCTGCCTGAAGAGGTCCAGGCTGCCAAGTGAAAGAAATAAGGAGCTGACCCTTTAAGGTAAGAGAAGGCGCAGCCCTGCGGGGAGAGCCTGGTGTCTTTAAAGAGCTCACCTCAACCCTGGCCAGGAAGAGTGACAGATTGCCTGCCTCTGTGGCAGAGCTTCCCGGGCACTGTGTTCTGGCCCCCATCCATTTTGACCTCAGCATGTCTCATAATTTCTGTCCCCTTGTCTACCCTGCTTGGACCTGGCATCTGCTCTGTACCGGCCTAAAAAAGGACTGAGGCCATGCAGCTTCCCACCCATGACTGCAGGCCCCCACGCCGGGGCCGGTCTAGCTGCTGCCCACGGGGTCCCCTCCCATGACTGGAATGTCACACCCCACCACATTTTCCCTGCTGCCCAACCCTCACGCGTGCCCCTCTGGGGTCTGGCCTCTCCTTTCCCAGTCATAGGCAGCCATTTTGCCTCTGCCTGGGTAGTAATTCTGTGCTGCTTCCTGGTCCCTGCATGTGGACTATTGGCCAAGGAGACTCAGAGGGTGAGACAAGAGAGGAGCTTGAAGGTTACCACACACCCATGGCGGCCAGATTGGAGGACTGAGAAAGCCACTCCATTTTATTTGCTCCTCCGATGGCTGGAGGAGTTATCCTAGCAGTACTAGTGATGGGGTCACAGCACTGAACACACAGACAAAAGCCCCTCCTCCAGCAGAGTCTAGTGCTGGGGAAACAGGGGCTAAAATAAGTAAGGGAAAATTAAATGAAATAAATAAATTAAAAGTGTATTTTAAAAATAGGTGTGTTAGAATATATTCACTACTATGGAGAAAAAGCAAAGCGGTGAAGGAAGACAAGAAGTTTGAGTCAGGAAGGGATTTGCAGTTCTAGATTGGGGTGCTCAGTGAAGGTCTCACGGAAAAGGGATATTGGCTAAAAATCTGATGGACATGAGTAAGGAAGCCATGTAGACATCTGGGGAAAGAGGACTCCAGACAGAGGGAAGGGCAAGTGCAAAGGCCCTGAGGCATAATCTTGCTTGGTGAATGAGAGGAATGCAAGGGAGTTGATGTGGCTAGAACTGGTGGACTGGGGTAGGGCAGTCGACTAACAGGGAGGAAATGGGGGGTGGTGCACAGGGAGGCTGTGTAGGGCTTTGCAGACTACTCTAAGAGTTTTATCTTGAGTGAGCCGAGGGTCACTTCAGGGTGCTGACCAGAGGAAGTCGTTGTCTGATTATGCTAATAGGTTTGCTCTGACTGCTGAGCTGAGTGAATGCAGAAAGAGGAACAGGACAGGGACGGGCATGCAATTAGGAGGTGGTGGTGATCGTATTGGTGAGGCATGCTATGACTTGGCCCAGACTGGCAGTGGTGGAGGAGGTGAGTAATAGAGTCTATCCTCAAAGGTGAGATGCCATGATTTGCTGATTGCCTAGATGTGGCATGTGAGCAGGAGTGGAGACAAAGATATTTCTGAGTCATTTGGTCTCAGCAACTGTTGCATGAAAGGCAAGGAGAAGACGCTGGGGGGCCCATCAGGAGTTCAGGGCTGGAACTGTGTATTTGAGATGCCTGTTGGTCATCCACGTTGGAGTGGGGGACACTCCAAGTGGAGTCTGGGGCTCTGGAGAGGAAGCACTCAGATATAAACTTGGCGTCCACTATGAATAGATGCTATATGAGACCACAAGACAGAATGAGATTACCAACGGAGCATGGACTGAAGGCAGAGGAGAGAGAGAGAAAGAGAGAGAGGTCGGGCTTGAGCTTTGGGGCTGCAGCACGAGGAGACCAGAGAGATGAAGAAGGCCAGGGGAAAAAAGGCTGGGAATAAAGGGCCCAGTGAAAAGGTAAACCAGGAGAATGGGGTCACTGGACGGTAGACGCCATGTTTCAAGGAGGAAGGAGTGGTTATCCATGGCAGCTAAGGCAAAGTCTGAAAATGACAACTGGTCATAGCAAAGTGAAGGCAACTGGTGAGCCCCATTTTCTTCAGAGTAAACCCTTCCATAGGCTTGGAGCGCAGCCCCTACCTTAACCACCCGGGTGGGTTTGTGGGTTCGGGTCTGGCTGATCACTGATTGGCTCAGAGATGAGCGCGCGACCCGGACGGGGCCAATGGGAATTCTCTCCAGACATTTTCTCCTGGAGCTGTTGGGATAGACTGGCCGCCTCTCTTGAGTTGCTAAGTGTTGGGATGTTAAGTCATGTCCTCTCACAGACATTCTGCTTGTCGTGCGCATTCACTCTTTCCAAGGCAGGGAGAGAGAGAGGAGGTCGGGGGAGAGAGAGAGAGAGATCCCCAGCAATAGCATTTGAACCATCTCTGGATGCAGCCCTAAGTCCCGCCACTGCTCTGGACTCCGTTTTAGCTCCGAGCCAATAAACTATTTTAAGCTCGTTCGAATCAGCCTTCTGTCTCTTGCATCCAAAGTTGCTCCGACTATGTCCCTGAAGCCTGCTACTCCACAGTGGCAGCGAGTGTGAAGGACATGTCGGTGACTCACTGGTCATGCAAAGACCACTGGCCTAGGGCTCTGAGCCAAGGGTCAGAGACGCTGGCAGTCCTGGCCTCACAGCCCTCTCAGGGCAACCGTACTAAGCGACCTCTGCCTTCAGGACTATTCTTGGCTGGCTGGAATTGCGCGGAGGAGTTCAGCCCGGGCAGGACCCAACAGGGTCACCTCCCTGCCTCCTCCTGTAGCAGCCTCTGACGCAGGCCCGAAATCTGGGGCAGGTAGGATTGCAACCCTAGAAGCTGGGGAAGGGCATCAGGTTCCGCCCGTGACCCAAGAGGTGGAATCCTGTGGGGCAGCCAGGGCTCAGTACGGGGAGTTCCCTAGGAGATTATGAAAGCTAGGAGATTATGAAAGCCGCCTCGGGGGTGTGGGGGGAACGCTGTGGGCTTAGAGGGAGACAGGGTCAGCATCTGGGGAATGCAGATGAAGTAATGGGAGACCAGGGCACGGGAAGCAGTTGCTAAAACAAACTGAATAGTTCTGCCGGAGCTGAACTGGCCTGGAGCTGTTTTTAAAGGGCTAGCTACACGCAGATCACAGCATTTTAGGGATACCTGGAACAGAGGGCACGTCCTCTCAGGCGGGCTTTTGGCTCTGAAGGTCCAGTATGTCACCTTTGGGGGTCTTCTCCGTGTGCTGTAAGGGGAAGCAATTTGTTTTTACACGTCTTCCGGCTCTGTGCACAGATAGGGTTTTCAGACCTTCTCGTGGCTTCCTTGTACTTGGGCAGGTGCATGAGTTTACCGGGGGAGAGCCCTGACCTTCTCTTTCTGTACCCTAATAGAAATTATGCTCCGGTGATAATTCCTGCTTGCCCACGCTCCACACACCCATCCAGCCTTCAGAGAGCCTTGCAATAGCTGGGCACCGAAGGTCTTGGTATAAAAATCCCTTCCTTTCAAGTTGTCACCTCATTGCTTCCTTCTCTTGCAGGATTTCTTCTGTTCTTAGAGAAGACACACCTTTCATATCCACAATTTCATCCCCTAACTGTGGCTGAGACTTCCTTCTAGTCGCAGACTTCACCTCTGTCATGGAATAAGAAGGATACCAATTTAATAATCCTCATTTAATGTAGTGCTACACCGTGGAAATCTGTAGTATTTGACAGAAACCCAAACGGTACTGATTTGTCGCTAGGATAATTACAGGTAGTGTTTACCAGACTAAACACAGTTGTAGGAAGGGTGAATGTAATGTGTTTAAAGGAAAAACTGTCTTAAATGCTGTCAAGTACTTTATAATGTCACATTGCACCCAAACAATGGATTCCAGATACACCTAAGTCTTCTATAGTCACAAAAGCAAGTTTTCTAGGATTTCTGGTTGTTTTGCTTACTTTTTATTTACTGCAATAAAACGACAGAAAAACCTTTATCATTCACTCTTGTTTTGCTCACTTACTTTTGTTTTCTCCCACAGTCGGTCTGAAAACAAATGTTCTCTTTCATGACTTTATCCTCCAATGAAGTATATTCTGGGTGTCACAACTGAATTCTGCTTTCTAAATCACATACAGAAAATGTTCCTCCAGTCTCTCCACACTTCTGTAGGTGGAGCATGCATTGAAGGTGAGGAAAATTCTGGAGGCTCAGAGGTAGAGAGGCCTGCCTCCCTGGGAGCGTACTTTCCATTCTTGGGGCTCTGGTGCTTTGGGGCTCACATCATGATCTCTGGGAAGGTGAGCAGAACGAGGGCTCTGGTATATTAGCTAAGGGCATGTTAGCTGTTGTCACAGTGAAAGCCCCACATCTTAGCAGCTTTACACACCAGAAGTTTCTATCTTGATACGCAGCAGCCCAAGGCTGTTGGGTGGCCCTCCTCCACAATGAGTCAAGGGCCTGGTCTCCTTGCATCTCGAGTCTCCCAAGACGGACCCCAGAGTTGACTCATTCTAGACAGCTGGGAAGAGAAAAGCACATGTGGGATTGCACACGGTTTTATGACCTGGGATTGGCACATATCAGTTCTGCTCCTTTTCCACTGACCAGAGCAGGACTGATGCTGGACCTTGGCCCTTCCCCCTCCCCCGCCCTATTGCAAGGGAGGCTGGGAAGTGTAGTTTAGCTGTGTGCCAGTGTTGGCTACCCCTATAATAGTTCCTGTCTTCTGTAGCCATAATCAAAAGGCTTTTTACTCAGCAGCAGCCATGCTCTCACTCCAAAAGTATTTGGGGATTCTAGTTGGGGCAGGCCCCAAGAGACTGAGCAAATCCATTATTAAATTAATTTCCTTTATTTGTTACTCAGTTTTGCTTTTTGTATTTTTATTTCATTGGCTTCTGGACTGGAATGAAACATCCATCTTAAAATCTTGGTCTATAATAACCTCTCAAAAAAATGAAAAAAAGAAACGAGTCCATAACAAAAGAAGTCGACTTGATCTTGTTTTCTTGTAAATCATTTGAAAAACGAGGGGCTCCATGCCAAAGTACCCCAGTGGCTTGAGGCAGGCAGAGTCAAGGTCTCTCCCTCTCTGTCTTTCCAGAAGACCTGGCTGTCATTCATCACTGGGTACCTGACTTCATAATGAAGTACATCGGACCTCGTGCAGTAGCTTTAAGTTCCGTCACGGCCACGGAGTCTGCTCCCACACTCAGACAAGTGTGGAAACAACAGCCCACCACGGAGTTAGCTGTGAAGTTACTGCAACTTGTTTAACCTTTGTAAGGCTTAATATTCTCTAAATTATTCTCCATGGCCCCTTATTCTGTGAAAATGGGGTTAGAAGCCCCGTCTCCTGGGGGCATTGTGAGAGTTAGGTTAGGTATTAAAGGAGAAATCACCCAGCCCAGTGCCTGACATCAGCAAGACATCAGTCACTTCCGGTTTCCTTCCCGTCTTTTTCCACGCAGGGAAAGGTAAGACCCCCGGGCCTTTGTCAGAACCACAGTGGCTCTGTGAGTGGGGCCCTCTCCCCAACCCTGCCGACTACACCAAGCTCCAGCCAGAGCCATAGTTCTCTCCATTCAGGCAGAAGTCGGAGGGGCTGAGCTCGAGGAGGGAGTGGGAGCCAGACAAAGGGGCAATTACCCCCACATGACTGCCTACTAAGAATTCTGGCTGGAGAAAAGGCTATTCTGCAGTCTGTTTTTGCAAATTCTGCTCCGGGATCCCAAGAGGTGAGGCTTTCGGGCAACAGGATAGCCCTGGTCTCATTATCCCAGAATTCAACTTAGCTAACCTTTGACATTTTCTATGCCCTGTCCCTCTTCTCTCACATATTCC
This sequence comes from Mellivora capensis, assembly GCA_004024625.1. Classification (NCBI taxonomy): domain Eukaryota; kingdom Metazoa; phylum Chordata; class Mammalia; order Carnivora; family Mustelidae; genus Mellivora; species Mellivora capensis. The sequence goes on from PISX010003895.1 coordinate 94,632, forward strand.
CTTGGTTCATCAACGTCTCTCTATTCCAGTTAGCACAGACTCCATTGATCAAGCTTGGTCAACCCAAGCATACTTCACACAGACCCATGACACACACACACACACACACACACACACACACTCTCTCTCTCTCTCTCTCTCTCTCTCTCTCCTTCTGAGAAAAATCTCACCTCGACATGGAGGATGGTTTGTACATTCTGTGCTCAGGCTTCTGCCTGAGGACATGTTGGAAGATGAGAGTCACTTCCCCTAGCTCTCCTGAACTGAGTTTATGAGAACTAGTTATAATCCTTAAATCTTCTCATTCTTATCAGGCTTATTTCTAACTTAGTCCGGGTATCCCACTTTGAGCCAGTCAGAGGGAAAAAAAAAGAAAAGAAAAGAAAAGAATAAACCCCTTTGCATTGGCAATAATGCTACACGACCGTGCACTGACAAGGATGATATTCTGGGATAAATCAGCAAAAGCCTTCGCAGTTTCAGTAGTAATCCTAAAGGTCAACAGAAGAAATTTCTTGAAGTGGTTGGATAAAATTCTTAGAATAATCCTACCCAAGCCTTCTAGAAGTCCTTCGTGATACCTTTATATATTTCAGCCTTTCATATAGGAAGATTTCAGAGTGTCACCTAAAGGAATGGGCATTGCTGTTGATAAGGAGCAGGCCACCGCAAAAGGGAGTAGACTGAACCCCACCTTCGGAAGGGGTGTCGGGAGAGAAAGTCCCATTGATGCTACCTAAAATTCTGAGGAAAGGTCTTCAGCAAGTTTTCAGTGTGAATGCAGATGCACAAGAGTTTTTCTCACTCTGTTGGAAAGGTCAGGAAAAGTGAAATGACCCAGTGGGCCAGGTCAGGACTGGCCTTGCCAGAAACTCGGCCAGGGGACTGGACTGAAGAGCTGGCAGGGTTTAAGGACAAGGTGTGGTCTGGAAGGTGGGGCTGAGGCTGGTGTACAAAGTCACAGGTGCTGTGGATGGGTAGTAGATGGGGATTTTACTGGGATTGTGCTGATGGGGTGTGTTCACTGCATGGAATCGGGACCAGAGATGGAAACTTGATTGGTGCTTGAGAAGCACATGAACCAGAAGCTGGGGCTAGAACTGTAGCTCATTCTCTTACGTCTTATCTCTCGATAGGAATCTTCCTTTCATAGTCTTCCTTCCTCTGGTCCAGAATCTCCCAGAATTTAAGGTCAAAGTAACTGAAAGAAACTGTTATGTGGAGCATACTTACAATTGACCACCAAATTCTGTTTGTCCAATCATCCTTAAAAAAATGGCATATACTTAAAAAAAAAAAAGATTTATTTATTTATTTGAGAAAGAGTTGGGGGCGGAGAAGAGGGGGTATAGAGACAGGGAGAGAGAATCCCAAGCAGACTCCATGCCAAGAGTGGAGCCTGATGTGGGGCATGATTTCACAACCCTGAGATCACAACTTGAGCTGAAACTGCTGAGCAGGGATCCCAATGTGGAGCTCGATCCCAGGACTCCAAGATCATGACCTGAGCTGAAGGCAGTTGCTTAAACAACTGAGCCACCCAGACGTTCCTCATTTTCTAGAATTTTATATAAATGGGATTATATGGCATACACCTTTCCCCTTTGTTTGATCTGCCTTTCTTCACTCTTATTTTGAGATTCATCCATGCTGTTTGTATATTTCAAGAACCCCTTCTTTTTTTTTTTAAAGATTTTATTTATTTATTTGACAGACAGAGATCACAAGTAGGCAGAGTAGCAGGCAGAGAGAGAGGAAGCAGCTCCCTACTGAGCAGAGAGCCCGACGACATGGGGCTTGATCCCAGGACCCTGAGATCATGACCTGAGCCAAAGACAGAGGCTTTAAACAACTGAGCCACCCAGGAGCCCCTAGAGCCCCTTCCTTTTTATTGCTGAGTTATATTTCATCGGAGGGATAGTATAACATTTTTTTATCTGTTCCAAATTTGATGCACATTTGATTGTTCCTGCATTTTGGATATTACAAATAAAACTGCAATGAACGTTAATGTATAAGTCTGGGTAGGAACATAAGCTTTTTTTTTCTTTTTTGTTTTTTGTTAGGTAAATATCTGGGGACTGAAAGACTGAGCCATACAGTGGGTATACGCCTAATTTTTGAAGAACCTGACAAATTGTTTCCATTTGGCAGTACCATTTTGCACTCATATACTAGCAATGTATGTGGGTTCTAGTTCCTCTCCGTCTTCACCCACAACTGACAGAGTCTATCTTTGTAACTTCAGGCATTCTGCTAGATGTGTTGTGGTATCTTGTAGGTTCTTAATGACTCCTAATGTTGAGCATGTTTTTATGTGCTCATTTGCCATCTGTTTATATTCTTCAGTGGCTGTTCAAATCTTTCATTCATTGTTTTTAAGTTGCTAGTTTTCTCATTATTGATAGTTCTTTATATATTCTTATGCAAGACCTTTATCAAATATGTGTTTTACAAATATCATGTGGCTCATCTTTAATCCTCTTAACGAAGGTGCATTCCTTCTATAGCCCCTCTTGTTGCTGGGTAATATGACTTGAGTTCTTACTCATGGAACGTGAGTAGAAGGGAAGTGTGCTATTTCCGGATTCAGTTCTTAAAACAGTGTGTGTGCGTACTTCTCCAGGCTCTCTTCTATGTCCTAAAGCCAAGGATCCAGCTTTGATCATGCTGGTGAGGACAGTGCCCTGAGGACTTCAGAATGACCTTGTGTAGCATGTTTATTCACCTTTGAACTGTTGTATGGTAGAGAAATGAACTTCTGTCTTCTAAGCCACTGAATTTTGGGGTCTCTTTGTTACCCCTTAGCAGCTTAACCTTACCCTAACTGCTGTACAGAGAAAGTTACTCCTTCTTCTTCCTTCCTTCCCACTTTGAGCACATTCCGGCAGGAGTTCAGTTTGGCTGTCCTAAGGATGAATTCATTTTTTTCTAGACGAGAGAATAAAAATTTCTTGAGCAGTCAAGAAGACAATAAGGCACTGTGCTATGCATCTTGCCTAAAAAGAAGAATAAAACTCAATTCTTGCTGTGGAGAAACAGATGGTCCAATGAAAATCTTTCAAGTTTATGCTTACCCAGTTTGACATTATAGAGTTCGTTGTTCGGTAGCTTAGGGACAAAATTTTGCTGAGCTTAGGAGAATCTATAGAAATGCAGAAATGTGGCTTCAAATGGGTGTTTTTCTTTTGCTATTCCACAAAAAAAAATCACATTAAAATGAAACTGAACTTTGGCCCCTCTGCCTGCCAAATAAGAACAAAGTCTCCACGTCTAGGTACCGGTAGCCCCATCCCCAGGGTAAGTCTCCCCAAGTTCAGGGAATTTGCGCAATTGTCATTTATTTGAATTTTTCTGGGCCATGGACTCTTGATGTAATTCAACTAAATTACTTCTTTCAAGAACCCAAATGAAGTTTGCAGGTGAGGAAACAGATTCAGAATGGAAAACCAACCTATCTATGGCCGCAGAGCCAGTTAGGGATGGAAGCAAGTTATGTAACTAGTCCTGCTACCGAACTCTAAGCCCCTTTCTGCAAGCTCTACTGCTTTCTGTGGGAGCAGCTTTGGACTTAGATTACTCAGATTATTGCTTCGGGCTTTTTTCTTTTCGTGGAAGAAATAACCTCACAGACTCTGGTTCTGCTCCCACAGCCTCTTCAGCCCCAGGCTTGAGACCAGCCTCTATTACTCAGAAGAATTTGTGCAACCTCATCCTTCTTTATCTTCAAGCATCAGCATGTCTGACCTTTGTTTTCAATCCAGAACCTGCCTTGTTTCTTATAGAACCAAAAATCTAGCCTTGTTCTGAAAATGAAATGACAAAGAGTCCCTGGAAAACAACACAGACCCCAGGTCCCCACTTTAGAACAGCCAAAGTCAAAGTGTCTGGTTGGATACTTTTATTACCAGCCTGTCACCTTGGTAAAGGCTTTTCGACATATCAAATCAGAGGAAAAGGAAAGAGACTCTTTCTTTTTCTTGCTGTTCCAGATCAGATAACATTGCCAGATTAGTTCCTCCACTGTGAATTCACACCGCATGTACCCACATGCCAGCCCTTTGCTGAAAGGCCATCAGCTATATTGCTTCCTGCATAATCATTCATATTTTGCCTCACGCCTTCCCTTCTCCACCTCTGTTTCCGGCTCCTCCCCCTGAAATAGCAAAATACTTGCAAAGAAAATGTGTCAACAGGTGAAATTTATAGGAGTTTCCTGGCCCACACAGAAATGTGAACCACAGGCATCCCCAAAGGAGAGATTTTCTTACCCAGACACTTAACTCTCTTGAATATGCCCTGATTCATTCATATATGAGTTCTCTAGAGAAACTAGTTATCTTTTTTAGGGAATCACAGTATGGAGCTCCTGTTTGGAAGGAGAGGCTTTGATGAATGCCAGTTGGGATTATTTAGTTGCAGTTACAGAAAAACCCAACCCAAGATATATTAGTTAAAAAAGGAATTTACTGATTCAGCAGCTGAAAGATCTAACCTCAGGTACAACTCTTTTCAGTGCTCAAGCCTATCAGTAGCACCTGCTTATTTTTTTAATCTCTATTTCTTTGTTTTGGCTTTCTTTATGTTGACTTCAGCTTTAAGTTTTATGGGTACCAGAAAGGTCCCTCCTAGGCTGATTCATTCTCTTATGTTTTAGGTCAGAGATTATGAGTGAAAGTCTCTTTCCCAGAAGACTTAGGGAAAATGTCATTGCATCTCATTTGGCCCTGACAAGGCTGCGTGTGATCCACGAACGTCAGAGGACAGGGAAATGAGACATGCCGATGGCCCAGGCCTGGCTCACAAGCTTTACCCCTGAGGCGGGTTTGGAGTCAGGTTTAACGGGACTGCGTGAAAATCAGGTATGGACCAGGAGGACTCAAGCAATGATCTCACTAGGGCAGTGAGTTTTGCCTTATAAGAGACGATGTGTAGGTGTCACACAACGTTTCATCTCCACTGCATGAGCCAACTGCACACATCGAAAATAGCAAGCATCTACTCATGTAAAATAAGAATCCACATCTAGAACCAGGCTGATTTAGAAAGGGTTACTTTCTGATTTAACTTCCAGCAAGGAGGCTGGTTTGCCAAAATCTTGATGTAAGTGGGTGAGTATAGAAAACACATTCAAAAGTGTCTCCGAGTCTATAACAGGACCATCTTACATTCTTTAAAGCATGGGGACCCTCCACTTGTTTGGTATTGACGTCTCTTGCAATAAGCCTTTCTGATTGGTTTCCTTGAGTTTTTTGTTTTTATTTCCTGCAATGGTTATGATATTTTAGTTTTAAGGACCTCTGTAGCCTGATCAGGCTGACTCTGAAGGGTGTGGAAGAATTTATGGCAGAAAGTTGAAACCTGGGAAGCCCTGAGAAGTACTCATACTCCATAATGACCCACACCCCAAAAGCAGTTCTTGGTATTGTTCTTTTTATCCAATCATTCAACTTCTTCATGTGTCTTTCTAAATAAATGTTTGGGATCAGGATTTTTATTATTCTTGTCAACTCTTGACCTTAAATGTTCAACCTTTAAACTACTGAACAACTGTTACTGCTTATGTACTTCCTTTCTTCAAACAATTGTCGATTGTCTATTGGACCCTTTCGGAACACTTCACGCACATTATTTCATTTATTCCTCATAACTACTCTATGACACAGAGATTATTATTATTCCCATTGTGTGGAAGATGAAACTGACCTAGAAGAGGTTAAATATCTTGTTCCAGGTCACACAGTTCAAGCCAGAGATCTTAACATCATGCTATATAAATAAGACAAAGGTTTTGCCCCTGTGCCCCATGGTATAGCTCGGGAAGACAGACCTAGAAATGAACTATGGCATTAAATGTTATGCTCACCACTATAATGATCTACACAGGGGTAAGTGAGGATGTGAGAGAGAGGGAGAGAGCGCAGTCATTTCCCTATGAGGGTGGGAAGGGTTTGAAATGGGTATTGGTACAAGTTCTCGAGAGGAGGCTAGGCTCAGGTACATGAGAATGTGCTTTCCGACTGGCAGGTTAAGGTTGAGAAAAGCATCCCAGAGATCGGAATGTGTGCAAGTAAAGCACTGAGGCATCTAGAAGAAACACATGATGGGAGAACTGCAAGCTCTTTGGCCTGGCTGGAACATAGGGTTCAAGAATGGACAGAAGAGGAACAAGACCCAGTCCACGAGGAGCCTGGTTATACTGAGAGGGATTTAATTAAAAAAAAAAAAAAAAAAAAAAGGAGTGGGGAGAACCACTGAAAGGCTTTAAGAAAAAGGTGACACTTATTCAAACCCAGTGTATTTTTCTATTTTTACAATTCTCAAGCTTGCATTATTTTTGGATTTTTAAAATTATGTAAAATGTACACAAGAAGAAATTTATTTAATTTTATTTTAACAATCTTAACAATTTTAATTGTATACTCAGTGGCAGTAAGTATATCACAATATTGTACAACCATCAGTAATATCCATTTCCAGAAAATTTTTATCAGCCCCAGCCGGAAATTCTGTACGCATTAAACAATTCTTCCCCATTCCCTCTACAACCTGTGTCAGTCAAGGAAGCCACCTTGAAAAATAAGGAGGAACAAGGATATAGCTCCTCAATGTACATTATTGCAAAGAACACTGTGATTTGTGCTCTTTTAAAAGGAAAAATGTCAATGACACTCTACATTCTAGGGATGAGAGAGTGGATAGTGACATGGGAAAATGTTGTTCCTGCCAAATCTGCAAGATAATGGGGCTGTTCCATTATGACTAAGACACCCATCTGTAGTTTTCCTGTGAAAGGAAGGCCACTAACATTGCTGATGAACATCCCATGGCATCAACTTAGCCATCAAACACACATTGAGCACCTGCTATGTGCACAATCATGTGTCAGGAGTCATAAATAGGAAAGAGTAGGAAGTGATTCCCAACCTTCAAAGGAATCCGAATGTAGTTAGGGAGAAGAACATGGACATGCCTATCTGTGACCAAAGGCGACTCGGTCCCTGACCTGTGTTGATTATACCTTCTCATAGTTTCTCGCAGCACTAATAACATTATATATTTTTTTTCAAAGATTTTATTTATTTATCTGACAGAGAGAGAGAGTGCACACAAGCAGGGGGAGCAGCAGATAGAGGGAGAGGGAGAAGCTGGCTCCCTGCTGAACAGGGAACCTGCCACAAGATTCAATCCCAGGACTCTGATTGTGACCTGAGCCCCAGGCAGACGCTTAACCGGAGAGCCCCCCACATTATACTTTTACATCAGTTTGAATACCCCCTTGTAGTAACCATCAGACTGTTCATTCCATAGTGGCAGACATCTTTTTTTTTTTTTGGTTCATTACTGTCTCTCCAGTATCTAGCATAGTTCTTGGCACATAGAACATGTTCAGCAAGTGTATATTGAAAGAATGGTTGCTATAATTAATTTTTCAAAAATATTTTATTATTTATTTAGAAAGCACAAATGGGCGGGGAGGGGCCGAGGGAGAGGGAGAAGCAGACACCCCGCTGAGCAGGGGATGTGACAGTGGCTTGATCCCAGGACACTGGGGTCCTGACCTGAGCCCAAGGGAGAAGGTCAACTGACTTCACCCCCCTGGCCCCCTCCCCCCGGTTGCTTAGCTTATTTGTGTGTGCATATACGTGTATGTATTAGAGTAGCGATTCATTCTATGTATGTGTGTGTATATTTGTGCAAGCCATATGCTTTGAAAACACAAACAATCCACAACTATAACCCAGTACGTTTTTTACAGAGCTACCGCTTTGGAATCAACAGCTTCTCCGAGGCCTTAATCCTGTTTAGCTGTGGCTAAGACTTGCGTGGGCGCCCAGCTCTGCAAGTCAGGCATTTGAAGGGTCCCGTCTCCCGGTTCTTTGTGGGAGCTGGCCTCGCCAGCCGCGGACACAGAGCAGGTGCCTGGTAACCAGCGACCGTTTCGCCGGGCTTCTAAAGCATTCAGACAGACTCACACTCTCACTCCTCAGCGCTAATCAGAACACTATTTATAGCACTCCTCTTAACTCCTGCCCCCTCACTCCCAGCAGACAGCCTCACCTCATGACTCATTGAGAAAACTGAGGTCATCCGGGTGCTTTCTGTCACTTCCTACTTTCTACGCACAGTTTACCTCTACCCAGTCCATCCTCCGCGGAGCCTGCGCTCCAGCAGGGAAAGGAAGAGGACCTCCTTGGAGAGTGGCCAAGCCCCTCCCAGAATCTGCGTCTTCCTGCACCCCTCACCGCAGCCCCTCCTAGCAGTCTCTCTAAGTCCCTCCTTCGTCTCTCCTGAAGCCCCCTCTGCCTGTGAATAGGCTTCATCTCATCACTTTCCTGACGGATACTGCAACAGCCTAACCCGTCTTGCCTTTCCATTTTCCCTCATGCACAGTGCAGGCAGGATTCTTCTTAAAATGAGGGCCATGGACAACTCCCACATACTGGCTCCAACTCCCCGCTTTTCACTTTTTCCAGAAATCATCTCAGAATGTAGATAATTAAGAGTGATACCTAATCCTCCCTAATTTTTCCATCCCTTCCTTCCTGCCTCCCTCTGAAAGTAAGTATTTGCATAAGTGAGTCTCCCTTCCTTCCTTCCTTTTTTTTTTTTTTCTTTCTTTCCTTCTTGGGGTTCATCTTACAACACATAAGGCACACGGGGAATGAGACAAATATCTTAACTCAGTCATGGGGACTGGTCTTCTCTCTGTTCCTCACCACCTTGTCAGGCACCTCCTTTCTTCTCTCCCAGCTTGCTTCTCACTCCCTCCTGCCACCTGCTCCCTGGCTTTGCTCCCAGCACCCCTTGAAAGTTAGGGTCTCGTATCTCCCTCATTGCTACCATCACCTTATCTTGGGCTTCTGATAGCATCCATCCTGTTCACCTTCAGACATCCCACCATATCCCCGTTTTCCTCCCTGCTCTCCAATGTTTCCTTTTCCCCCTTGAGGGTCTCTGATTTTGCCTGCCCTTGAATGCTGTGTCCTCTGGTTCTGGGCACTGGCCACCATTTCCTCTCCTAGCTCTCTAAGCTTTCTGTGGGTGCATACTTCCCATGCGTTCCTTATACGGTGTGATTGTAACAACAATGTTGTGTTGTGTGCATGACTCCAGGGTCATCCTCCAGGCCTTCTAGAGCTTTAGCAAGTCATTGTGGAGGCTTGCTCACTGGGCTGTAGGCGTTATTCCAAGGAGAATCAGATCGTGGTTTTCCCAGAGTTACTCTCTTTGTTTTATTGTCGAGAGGATTCCTGAGGACAACAAGCATTTTGATGACATTTGAAGATGAAGCAGCACATTTTCTCAAGTCTTCGAGCATTTCTGGTTCTTTCCCTATCTTTCACCACAATACTTGCTGACTTAGGACATGCTCCTCGAGTTGGGGCCTGAAGGAACCCTTTAGAGCCCCACCCAAAAAAGTGGGGGGCCTGTTGCTGAGGCCCTTCTGCTTTGATCTGTGCCTGGCAGCGTCCTCACCTCCTCTTTCTCACTCAGAGTCATCAGCTCTCCCTTCCACCTTCCTGTCCTCACCCGCCCACGGAACCCGATCCCGCCGCTGACCTGGGACCATCTGCTCGCTCATTACACAGACGCTGCAAGCCCAGCTCTTCCAAGCAGAAGTGGCAGGAAAAAGAGAAAGGCTTCCACTCAAGGAGCATCCCTTACAGAGGCTAGCATGTTAGGATGGGTTTTCTTAGCGAAAAGCATGCAACAGCCTGTTGTGTTGTAAAGGTGAATATTTTTCCAAAAAAAGTCTGCGTTCATTTCCTCCTGCTGTTCTGACAAACGATCACAAACACGGTGACTTAAACTCACACAAATTTATCTTCTTACAAGTCTGGAAACTAGAAGTCTGGAAACCGTTTTTTTTGGAGGTGGGGGGCTGACATCAAGGTGTCCACAGGGCTGGTTTCCTCTGGAGGGTTTCTGGGAGAATCTGCTTCTTTGATTCCTTCCTCACCTCACCCGCAAACCGCCCCCCCGCCGGCCGCCTTCCAGAATCACATCCCTTACCCCCTCTTCTCATTACTCAAATCTTCCTATCTCTCCTAATGACCCTTGTGATTACATTTCGGGTCAACCAGGCAATACAGGATAATCTCCCCATATCCAGACCCTTAATTTAATCATGTCTGCAAAGTCCTTTGGCATATAAGGTAATATTCACAGATTCCAGGGATTAGAACACGGATCCTTTTGGGGGACAGTGTTTAGCATACCGCAGTATACAGTATGGCATACACACTGAATTTCAACTACCTGACTGCTCACTTATCTTTGTGCCACCTTCTTGAGTTTTATTCTGGCCAAAGAATATTACTTAATAAGGCATCTTCATAGATATGGATTTATATGAAGTTATTTATTATTTGTGCATTTTACTATGTATTTTATAACTTTCAAGGTATACTGATACATCTTTAAGAATTTAGAGGGTATGATTTCTTTCTTTTTTTTTTTAACATTTTATTTATTTATTTGACACACAGAGAAAGATGGCAAGAGAGGGAACACAGGCAGGAGGAGTGGGAGAGGAAGAAGCAGGCTCCCCAGCTGAGAAGGGAGCCTGATGCAGGGCTCGATCCAAGGACCCTGGGATCATGACCTAATTCGAAGGCAGACGCTTAACGACTGAGCCACCCAGGCACCCCTAAAGGGTATGAATTCTATGTTGTCAGTGTTTGTGTTCAACTTCACAGAAGAAAACATCATGCCAATATTATATGTAACCTCTTTCAGCCTGTGGAAAGAAAGCCGGTATGAAGACACGTAAGTATACTGTGCGAGATGAGTCAGTGGTGGACACGGTGTTGGGCTGGGTGCTCAGATGCCAGCAAATGGCACCACCTTCCCTCTCGTCTATGAAACTCCAGCGTCCAGAATGACTCAGGCCCCTTACCCCTTGTTCCACTGACTGCAACACCTCCAACTTCTCCGTCTTGTCTTTGCTCTCTTCAGCTTTGTCCACTGCCTTCAACACCCAGTTGGAGAAATTTCCAGTGAGCTTTTATCCTTTGTCTACCTCCTTCCTTCGTGACTTTCTTCCTTGGTAATCTTATCTACTCCTGCAACTTCAACTCTCCTCCACGGGGATAAATTCCAGACCCGTGTTTGGAACATGAAATACTAAAAATAAAGTATTTCTTGAATAATTTCTCAAATTATTCCTTTCTTAAGGAAATCATCATTTCTCAAATTATGCCTTTACTGCTTCTCTGGGTTTAAGATGTTTTAAAGAAATGTGTTAATTTGCAGAGGTTACATATTTTCCTGATTCATCTGGGTTGAATATTTGGTTTAGTAAGGCTCTTTTTATAAATATAGATAAAAAGCAAACCTTACTTAATATAATCTGTCATCTAATTCACTTTAAAAAAAGGATAGACCCAGAAAGATACATTCAAAATTGTGACAGGTGAAATTCATAAAAACTTGATTCGGTATTCAAGTTTAGTATGGAGATTTAAACAGAGCTAATGGATCCATCCGTTGCTTACCACATATAACACCGAAGGGGTTTTGAAAATGATGCTCATGCAATAAATAAAATCACGCTCCCCAGCTCACATCATAATGTGAAATACAATGACACTATGCATTATAAGTATATGTTTGCTAGTAAGTAGTCTGTCTTCCAAATAGAACTGTTTGGCTATTGTCTTTAGGTCAAATACCTCAAATCTCTAGGAAAATAAAGCTCAGTGAAAAGGAATAATAAACCACAAGTGAAATGATAAGGCTTTCCTTCATTGAAGTCAATATAGTTTTTTGGTATTGGGCTATCATTTGTTGATGATATTGGTACATGAGTAGCATTCTTTTCATCTGATTTTAATATTTGTTATATTTGTTTTTTTTTTTTAAGATTTTATTTATTTATTTGGCAGTCAGAGATTACAAGTAGGCAAGAGAGGCAGGCAGGGAGAGAGAGGAGGAAGCAGGCTCTCCGAGGAGAAGAAAGCCCGATGTGGGGCTCGATCCCAGGACCCTGGGATCATGACCTGAGCCAAAAGCAGAGGCTTTAACCCACTGAGCCACTCAGGCGCCCCTGTTATATTTGTTTTTTTAAGATTTTATTTGTTTATTTGAGAGAGAGAGAGACTGAGATAGTGAGAGAGCACAAGCAGGGAGGAGAGGGAGAACCAGGCTGCCTGCTGAGCAGGGAGCCCAATGCGGGGCTCTATACTAGGACCCTGGGAATATGACCTGAGCTGAAGGTAATTACCTAACCGATTGAGCCAACCAGGTGCCCCAATATTTATTATATTTGTGATAAAGAACAGGGACAGTTATATATTGTTGGGCTTCATCTCTGAAGTAAAAGTTTCTAAATACAACTCTTGCAAGTTTCAGTTCGTTTCCGAGTTAAATGATTGTCAAGTTCAGGCAGAGTCAGATATATGTCCTCTGCTTTGAAATCTCTTGGGGAAAAAAAAAATCTTATAATCTCATTTGTCTAATATATTGCTGTTTTTTTTTTTATATTGCTTGTGCTTATCATAATTTCTCTGCTTGTGGAAATTACCATATTCAGTGGTATGAACTATTAGTAGTTTTTTGGTATATAAACCACAGACTTTCAGATTTCCTTCCACTGGGTCTTTTCTGATAACTTCTAAAACCATGACAATGTTTTATTTTATTTTATTTTTATTTTATTTGGGGGGGGTGGACAGAGAGATAGAGAATCTTAAGCAGGCTTCATGCCCAGCATGGAGCCTGAGGCAGGGCTTGATCTCACAACCCTGAGATCAGGACCTGAGCCGAAATCAAGAGTCAGATGCTTAACTGACTGAGCCACCTAGGCAACCCAACAATGTTTTAAAAACATTTATTATAAGCTACGTTTGAAGAAACTAACAAACAGAAGTGGGCAGTGATCTTTCATGGACTATATTTACTTTTTCACTCATTCCTTCCCCATTCAGATCTCTTTGTTGTCCACTTATTGAATGTTTGCTGCAAACAGCTGTCCAGTCCTTAAGAACATAAACATAATTTGGCAGAGAGTTTGCCTTTCATGAGCCAATAGTTTAAAAAGAAAATTTACAAATAAATTCTCTCGGACCTGTGACACAGAAAGCTCAGCTACCTTTTTCTTTCCTTCCCTGTAGAAAGAGTGAGAACTTTGGTCTGACTTTTACCTGTGTTTGAACCTGGACTCTTCTTTGCTGGCAGCATGGTCATTACCAAGTTACTTAGCTTGTTTTGCCTCTACTCTTCCATCTTTAAAATAATGGTGTAGGGTAGGGGTGGGAATGGATGGATAGTAATAGTCACCTTGCAGGGTTGTTTGTAAAAACAAATATGCCCAGCACTTTGCAGGTATTTAACAAATGTTAAATGAATAAATACCATGGGAGTTCAGAGAAAGAAAAATTTGCTCCCAGTTTAGTTGAACAGTGAAGGCTTCTAGAGGGCTATTTGTTCTTACAGAATCTGGGGGATGGGCACGCTTTGGAAATAGAAGTCATTCCCTCCCTTTTAAAATAATGGGTATTAAGGAGGGTGCATGTTATGATGGGCACTGGGTGTTATACGTAACTAATGAATTGTTGAACTCAAAAACTAATGATGTGCTATATGCTGGCTAATGGAACATAATAAAAAAATAATAAAAAACCCTGCTTTTCTAAGATGGTTCAGTTGGTTAATTGTCGGACTCTTTGTTTTGGCTCAGGTCAAGATCTCATGGTCGCCAGCTGGAGCCCTGTGTAGGGCTCTACACGCAGCCCGGCATCTACTTGAGCTTCTCTCTCTCCCTCTCCCTTTGCCCCTCGCACATGGGCACTCTCTCTTTGTTTCAAATAAATGAAATAAATCTTTTTAAAAAATTAAAAAATAAAATGCATTTCTATTTCCTTTTCCCTTTGTTCCAATGAGCACACACACATGGTATCTCTGATCATACTGTAGTCTTTACTCATACCCCTTCCGAAGGCAGCACATAGTCAAGGGCCAAGCTTGTGGGGAAGGACTCTCAAAACTTCCGGAAGTGTGGAAGACACACACACTGCTCACGGAGAGTGGGATGGATTGATGGATGGGTGCCAGACCATGGCAGGTGGCTGTTTTTGTGTAGCAGTTAGTGGCAAATGAAAGAGGTGTATGGGGATCACTCTCCTGGAGGCCATTCATTTCTCCACAGCTGGAAGGGTAATACAAAGCCGGAAGGTGATCCAAAACAAGACCAAAAATTCAAAAGAATTATGACAGATCGGTCAAGCTCCCCTAAGTTTACTGGGATAAAAACTCATAAGCACCCTCCCGTGTTGACAAAGCTGTGACCCCTGTGGGGGTTAAAAGGGGAGGATCAGAGCTGAGCTAAAAGTGTTATTCTCTCCCATAAATGCAAGAAAGAGATCCAAATCAAAATGAAATACATTTTATATTTCTTGTGCTTATCATAATTTCTCTAGCCTCCTTCACCTCCTCCTAACCTTAAACTGTGATCGAAACTACTCCAAGTATGAGGCAAGCAAAGGTATTTCCCAAGTTATAAACACCTGGTTTATGATTGTTCATAAATATGAATGATGGGTTGGTACTGGTTTTCCTCTGCACACATCCCCCTTCTTACAAAACACCCAGGCTGTCTTGGGCCCACAGTGCCACCAATTGCCAATGGAGTATGGCAGACTCAATGGTTGGCACTACGGGGCCTCCTGTCCCTCCCTCTTTTTACAGCTCAATCAATTCAAGTTCAGATCTACCTGTTCTCACATATCTCATTTAACATCCTTCCTTGTTCTCCTACATCTTCCAGTTCTTGCCCAATTAGATTAAAAAAATTATTATTAATTTTTCTACTAAGAATTTGATGCTGGGGTGCCTCGGTGGCTCAGTCCGTTAAGCGTCTGACTTCTGGTTTTGGCTCAGTCATGATATCAGGGTTGTGAGATGGAGCCCTTCATAGGATTCCACTCTTGGTGTGGTGTCTGCTTGAGATTCTCTCCCTCCCTGTCTGTCCCTCCCCCTAGTCACACTTGCCCCCTCTCTCTCTTTCAAATAAATAAATACAATCTTTTTATTTTTTAATTTAGAAATTTTTTTAAAAAGGATTTTATTTATTTATTAGAGACAGAGAGCACGAGGACAAGCAGGGGGAATGGGAGAGGGAGAAGCAGGCTCCCTGCTGAGCAGAGAGCCTGATGTGGGGCTCAATCCAAGGACTCTGAGAGCATGACCTGAGTGGAAGGCAGTTGCTTAACTAACTGAGCCACCCAGGTGCCCCTAAACAAAATCTTTTTGAAAAAAGAGTTTGATGATATGGAATTAAACAAGGAATACAGAGTCTGGTCCTTACTGAGTTGAAATCTAAAGTAGAAAATCATTCTTCTCTAGGCCTATCTCTCTATGAAATGACATGAAACAAGGTGGAAGTATTCTGATCAGACTCAAAGTTACCATAATGAAAAGTTGTTTTTACAAATTCCTTTCTTTTTTCAATTATTTATTTTCTCCCTCTCCCTCTCTTTGTAAATTTTATTTATTATTATTATTATTTTATTATTATTATTATTATTATTATTTTAATAGCAGGGTTTTAATAGCAGGGTTTCATCTCCATGCCCAACATGGGGCTTGAACTCACAACCCTAAGACCAAGACTTGAGCTACAATCAAGCATGGGAGGCTTAACCAACTGAGCCACCTATGCCCACCCCCCCCACCCCCTTTTAAAACCATTTTCTAGCATGTGGTCTGTTAACACACTTTTGCCTTATTTATATGACTCTGTTCTATTTTTCAGTTATACACTTGTATGGAAAATGTGCGCACTCTGGGTGGGGACCTCTTTGTCTCTCCTTTGCCTTTTCCTTTTCCCAGTGTGAAATCATATATCCACAAGAAAGGGCTAAGATCACAGCACGTGTGGCAAATGCACAGAAGAGCCTGTAATCTCTCTCTCCTTCTGTGCTTCCATTTCCTGCATATCGAACATATCAGCAAGTGTTTTTTTTTTTGTTTTTTTTTTTTTTTTGTTTTTTTTTTCAGTGCTGGCAGGATCAGAAGTCAGGCAAAGACGATTCGGGTTCCATTTCTATTATGAAATAATTGTCTTATCTGCATGATAATACACACATATATTCCTGCGAAATTATCTACATCCTAAGCATTCATTCATGCCCCAGAGAGGATGATGAATGTACCAGATGCTTCCATGTTGTGGTGAGATCAGAGATGGGTGGAGCGGGGCAGCTTGCCAGCTGTCTGGGTGGCTATGTCAGGAGGATGAGTCACTCCAGCGGCCCCCGCTGTACCACTCCTGATATTGGTTTTAATATGTCCCACTGGAAGAAGGCCAGAGGCCTTACACCAAAATTGAGGCCCATTTTTCATCTTTTGGCAATAGCGTGTTTCCTCTATTACCCTTTTCTCCCAGAAAGCCACAGCCAGGCCATGAGGAGCCTGGTTGCCGACAGACTGTTTCACCAACGTGTGGTATGATGCTTTGTTCCGAGGCTTCCATTCCTAGTTTATACTTTATAGTTGCTCCTTTGAAATATTTACCAAAACATGTTATTTAGGGCTGGGCCACCTCTTAGGCTAGAAACCAGATAATTTCCTTTCCTCCGAATCCATACCACGCCACCGTTCTTGGGCTCCTTCACCCCAACGAGGCTTCTAATATTAAATACTCCAAAAACCTTTGCCCGCAGACCAGGGTTCGAAATTGGGCTTGAAGGGGAGGACCAT
This sequence comes from Mellivora capensis, assembly GCA_004024625.1. Classification (NCBI taxonomy): domain Eukaryota; kingdom Metazoa; phylum Chordata; class Mammalia; order Carnivora; family Mustelidae; genus Mellivora; species Mellivora capensis. The sequence continues at coordinate 111,336 of PISX010003895.1, forward strand.
GAGAGGAAACGCTCTGCTCTGGGCCAAGCACCGTGAATGTGAACGCGCCGCTCTCCCTGCTCCCCACCCCCAACTCCCCCAGCTGCGGGGGGAGCGCGGGACTGGCCCGAGTGGACCTAAGACCACTGAGGCCGTGTGCCAGCCATCGCCTTGGGGCCTGTGAGTCCCAGCCCCTGCGTTGCCATGACATGCGCAGGAAGGGGGCGTGCGCTCCTTGGGTCGCTTTTGTGCTCTTGCGCTAGACTGAGCTGCCTTGCCTTGGGAATCAGACCGCCCCCGCTGTCCTATTGTCTTAAGCAGTCGTGTTGGGGGGTGGAGGAAGCTGAGGGGAGCGCTGATCTGAGGATTTCTATAGAGCCCCTGTCCAGGCTTCCCCGAGATGGTATCCAAGACTCCATCCGTGGCCAGCCTGTTGGCGGACGCGGCTGCCTGTCTAAGGGGCGCGCGAGAGGCTGATGAAAGACGCTGCCTGATACAGGCTGTGTGAAGAGAGGTCTATTTATTTTGCACTTGGCAGTGTGATCATGTGAACGTGTCTGTGTGACCAAGACACACACACACACACACACACACAGCAGACCTGCCCGCTTGTGCGGTGTCCTGAAGCCCAAGGGATTACTTTTATTCCTTAGATTGGGACTGATTTGGACTAAGACACCTGGGAGTTTAGAGCGCAGGGGCCAGGCTGGGGAGACAGAAGTGTCTTGGTCGGGGAGTGTGGAAATTTCTGGCTTCACTTTTTATCTATTTTTATGGCCGTCTTGATTTGTGTTACCGTTTGTTTTTCTATGACCCTGGGATACACACAAGCTGGAAGATTCAGATTGAATCTGAGATTTAATATAATTCATTTTGAAACCGGTTGAATGTTTACTCTGACAACAAAGCTAATGAGTTCAAGGGATCCTTTTTGAATTCGTGAATTTTCCTTCTCTCTCTCTCTCTCTCTCTCTCTCTCTCTCTCTCTCTCTCTCTCGTGTGTGTGTGTGTGTGTGTGTGTGTGTGTGTGTGTGTGTTAGTCAACAAATTCCACCATGGTAGAGACCTTGGGCATTGTTATGTGTGTTGGCCCCTCCTCCTATCTCAACTTGCCAACCAACCTTATTGGACTAAAGTTTCCCAAATGATGTTCCAAGGAATTGGCTATCATTGGGTCAAAGGACTTACATAAATGCATCTTTCTCATTAAATTCCAATTTCTAAAACCATTACATTACTATATAATAAATATTCAATGTTAAAATGGATAATTACAAAATCAAATTAGCCCAGTTAGGGGATATTTACTTTGGGAATTTTCTGAAAACAACATTTGGGAAAGTTGAGAAAAAAAAAATAGGTAGGAATAATTTACCAAGATCAAAAACATGCCAAAGACCAAAGCATTATTTCTCCGAAAGAAGTTATCTGAAAAAACTTAAAACATCTGGTTTATATTATAAAATATAAGAGTAGAATGAGTCGAGGTTTTTGAGACATCAGCTTCTGTACTTGTGGAACTCTATAATCGCTCTGTCCCGATTTTCTTTAAAAAGAAAACCAAACCTCTGTTTTTACTATTTGTGTTTTATTCAGTTGTTAGGGAGGAGTGGTGGAATGCGGAGGGGGGGGGGGCATGTCACAAAATGATCTTAAAGGAGGCACATGTGATTTTTTCTCCCCCTTTCCTTTTCATATTTCAATTCCCCGGCCGTTCAATTTACTTTCTGAGGCGCTGACAGCTGGTAATACGCTAAACAGCAATCCACTTTTCAAAAGTTATTGATATTTCCTAACTGAGGTTTAATGGTGTGACTTGGCTTAGGTGAAAATGTGCCAAGGTCTTGGGTCTCCTGTGTCTCCTTCAGGTTTTGATATGGTTCCAGGAGCATACTGCCAGGAGCTAGAAACCACGTTGCCTCGTCCTCCCGAGGCAAATGAATCTTGAGTAGGTATTACTTCCAAAATGCTTCTACACAGACCAATGGACAGACCGAACAGTGATTCTTTCTTTTGGTCTGTTTACTGGTTCAGTTTGTAAAAGCTGGCGAGTCTAAAAAATTTAAAATATTCAATTCTGCAAATTAGTATCTGCCTGCATTATAGAAAATAGTCCAAATTTATTTTAGCAGAAAGCCATGAAGAGAGAGAAAAAAAAGGTTGACGGATCTAGGATAAGATAGTGGCGAGAGTTGCATAACATTGTGAATATACTAAATGTCACTACGGGTAGATTTATGTTGTGTGTATTTTACCACACACATACGCACACACATAAAAGTCAATAGAAAAAGTTTATCTTAGGGCGCCTGAGTAGCTCGGTAGGTTAAACTCCTGCCTTTGGCTCAGGTCACGATCAAGTCTTGATCAAGATTCTTGATCAAGATCAAGTCTTCTATCGGGCTCTCTGCTCAGCAGGGAGTCTGTCTCTCTCTTTCCTTCTCCCCCTCCTCCCTGGTTGTGCTCTCTTTCAAATAAATAAATATAATCTTAAAAGAAAAAAAGGGAAAAGTTAGCCTTATTCTAGTGACTTAAGTTGTTGATGATCATTGCAGCTGCGTGATTTCCAGTGAGGTAGAGGGAGAATCAAGTGGAAACAGGGGGTAATATTCCAAACCCAAAGCTGTTTTTGCTGAAAACTAAATTATATCTATGGCGAACAGCCAGCAATTTGAATATTCTTCTTAGTGTAGACTATCTTCTCAGTATTCTTCTTAGTCTAGAATATTCTTCTTTCCTAACAATAAGGATTAAACAGTTGTAGTGGTCAATATTTGTACCCAAATGAAACCAAACCAGCTTAGAGCCCATAACAGAGTAATTTGTCATTTTGGGGAGATAAAAACAAGCAGCACATATTGCCAAGCTAGTTGGCCACCAATATCTCCCTGGGTGGTGTGCTACCCACACATGTATAGTAGCATTCGTGATGTGATTAAAAGCTTTGCCTCTTTGGGGAAAATGGTCATCAAGTAAGAGAAACAGTTAAGTAAATGCAGAAAATGTATTTAACATGTGGAGAGTTGGGTAGACACATAGCTATTGGGAGAAACATAATGAAGGATGAATTAAGGGCATATGTGAACATTTCTGATTTGTATTATTTGGGATTTATCCACATCCCCAATCATTCTCTTCCTTGTGAGTGTTAAGGGTATACTAAAATCTATTTTATTCAATACATCAAAACTGTAATGAATGTGCCGAAAGTCATGGATGTCCATTTTAAAATAGCATCCTTTTAAGTAAACTGAAGATATATTTGTTAAGCAACTACTGTTTGCAAAACATTGTGCTGGATGTTGCAAAAGAAAATGGAGATTCTTATAACACAAACTGTTCTCAAAGAACTAGAAATACCATAGACAGAAAAGACAGGTGCCCAAAGGACAACAATACTCTAAAAGAAAAGAGTGTTCAGCACTGAAATTGGAAGTAGCTTGGAGGCTCACAAAAGAGAGAGAAAGAGAGTGAGCAAGAGTTAGCCTTTGGTGATGAGAATGAGGAAAGAATTTATAAAGAAGTGTTTGAAGAGCGGGTGAGAATTTGGCAACCTGAGAAAGCATTTTAGGTGGCAGAAGTGAAATAAGGCAAAGCCACAAAATAGGAAATGCCCAGGTGTTGGGAAAATGTCTACAATTTTAGCTTGGCTGGGAGTCAGTTGCTTGTAGGAGATCAATGAGAATTGAGATTAGAAATGCAGATCGGTCCTAAATGTCAGGACTAGGCATGTTGTATTTAATCCAGAAAGCATTGGGAAGACACTGACAGTTTCTGAGGAGGCAGTGAAATGATCCAAGTTGTGCTTCACTGTTAGTGAAAACTAAACTGGGATGATTTGGGAAGAGACCTGCAGAGAAGAAGCTGGGAGAATGCCCTGTGAGGAATAGCGAGCAGAAGGAATGGGAAACTGGGCCAGGCTGGTGGCAGCCGGGGGGGAAAAAAAAGAGAAGAGGCAGAATCTACATTTGATTTGGCAGCTAACCAGGTGCAAGCGGATTAAGGAGAATTAGGAGAAGACAGCAACTTAAGTGTGTCCAGGCTTCCCTCAAATGCGTGCCCCCCATCTGAAGCCAGCAAGATGCTGGACTGGAGGGTATGAGGATAACACCACTGCTGGCTGATTCTGTTGGAGAAAGTTGATTCTGGACCTATTCTCTCTGTGCTTCACAAGAGCCTGGAGTTAGTGGAAAGAGCCGAAGTGAGGCAGATAAAATAAGGTGTATCTTGGTCTGCAGAGAGGAGAGTGGTTTTGGGGTAAGCAGAAGGGAGAGCTCCTGGTTTCCAGTCTGGCATGTAAAAAGCTTAGAAGTCATTATTGCCACCCTCACAGTAAGACAAAAAGCTAAACAAATAAAAAAAATCAACAAGTCTTATTAGATTCATCAGAGAATTGAGGTAACAGGGTAAACCCCTGCCTCCAGGTTGGAGTGACAGATAGGTAGATACAGAGAATCACAGTTTACTGGACAGAAGTCCATGAACAGAAACCTCCATGAAAACCAGTATTAGGTTCCTTTTCTCCAGTATATCACAATCAACTTTCAACAAAAAATTACAAGGCATACTAAAAGGCAAAAAACAGACTTTGAAGAGACAAAGCAAGCATCAGACCTGGACTCAGTTATGATAGATATATTGGAGTTATCAGACTGATAATTTACAGCAACTATGATTACTAGGCTAAGGGTGCTAATTAAAAAAGGGAAGAGAATGCAAGAATAAATGGAAAATATAATCAGAGAGATGGAAACTCCAAGAACCAAAAGGAAGGCTAACAATAATAATAGTAAAAAAAATTTTAACGGAAATGAAGAATGCTTTTCATGGGCTCATCAATAGACTGGATAGAGCTGAACAAAGAATCAGAAGGCTTGGAAAGATGCCAATAGAAACTTCCAAAACAATACAAAGACAAAAGAGAACAAAAAAGTCAAAAGAGAATATGCAAGAACTATGAGGCAATTACCAATGGTGCTATGTATACATAATAGAGATACCAGAAGAAGAAGAAAGAGGGAGGAGCAGAAGAAGTTTTTAAAACAATAATGACTGAGAATTTCCTGAAATTAATGATAGATGCCAAACCATGGATTCCAGAAAGCTCAGAGAACCCCAAGCAGGATAAATACTAAAACACAACACTTAAGCATATCACATTCAAACTGTTAGAAAATCAAAGACAAAGAGAAAATCTTTGAAGAAGCCTGAGGTTGTGGGATGCTATATGTTTAATTATAGAGGAGCAAAGATAAGATTTATAGCAGACTTCTTGTCAGAAACTATGCAAGTGAGAATAGAGTGAAATATTTAATTTTGAAGGAAAAAAAAAAACCCCATTAGCCTCCAATTCTGTATCCAATGAGCTATCCTTCAAAGTGAAGGAGTGATAAAAACTTCCTTAGATAATCAAAAATTGAGAGAATTTATCACCAGTATACCTGTCCTGGAAGAAATGTTCAAAGAGGGGCACCTGGGGGGCTCAGTCAGTTAAGGCTCTTCCTTCAGCTCAGGTCATGTTCCCAGGTCCTGGGATTGAGTCTGACATCAGGCCCCTGCTCATTGAGGAGCCTGTTTCTCCTTCTCCCCATTCATGCTTTCTCTCACTATCTCTGTCTCTCTCTCAAATAAATAAATAAAACCTTAAAAAAAAGAAAGAAGTTTTCAAAGAAATTCTTCAGGGAAAAGGAAAATGACATAGGTCAGAAACCCAAATCTACATTAAAAAAAAAAAAAGAAGAATGTTAGAGAAGGAATAAATGAAGGCAAAATAAATAGCAGAGAGAAAAATGATGCTGGATTCAATAACTATACATGGCACATTCTCCCTGCTCTCCAAGGTAAACTAGTGGTCTTTTTTTAAAAAAAAAATTTTAGATTTTATTTATTATATAACTATATTATATAATATAATTATATAAATAAATATTTATTTATTTATCATTTATTATGACAGGGATCACAGTAGGCAGAGAGATAGGCAGAGAGAGAGGGGGGAGCAGGCTCCCTGCTGAGCAGAGAGCCGGACGCAGGGCTCGATCCTAGGACCCTGGGATCATGACCTGAGCCGAAGGCAGAGGCCTCAACCCACTGAGCCACCCCGGCGCCCCTAAACTGGTGGTCTTTAACAGGTGGGTTCCTTCTTCTCCTTTTTTTTTTTTTGAGGGTGGGTGAGTGTGAGGAGGCCGGAGAGCAGAAGAGCATCTTCCTGGTGTCTTGCCAGGGACCAGTCAACCCCTGGGCCACATGAAATGGTATGATAGCATCTTCCATCATTCAAGGAGTCCCAACAGTTGAGCCTGAGCCCCAATGCACAAAGGAGAATAATAGTACACTTGTGGGGTTTTGGGGGGCAGAATAAAGGAGAACGAGTAAGTAGACCTGACTCCTAATGAAACTGAATGGCTAGAGAAGACAGACACTAACTTGAGTGAAAATCAGAGCCCAGAGGAGATTTAACAACAGTACCAAAAAGATTTTTGAAATGAAAAGCCCATGATATTATCTAACATTAAAAATTGGTAGGTAAGGGCGTCTGGGTGGCTCAGTGGGTTAAGCCGCTGCCTTTGGCTCAGGTCATGATCTCAGGGTCCTGGGATCGAGTCCCGCATCCGGCTCTCTGCTCAGTAGGGAGCCTGGTTCCCTCTCTCTCTCTCTCTCTGCCTGACTCTCTGCCTACTTGTGATCTCTCTCTGTCAAATAAATAAATAAAATCTTAAAAAAAAAACTGGTAGGTAAGCTGAAGGAGAAAATGGTCATTGTTAAGAAGCAATGAGCGGAACAAATGTCTTAAAACACAGTGCAAAACTGTTACTAAGAGATGGAAACAGTAAGGACAAAGATAAAAGACCTGGAGTATGCAGATCCTATAAGACATGACATGTGGACTGAAGGAATTCCAGTAGGAGAAAAAAATAGAGACGGAGGGGGGACAATAATTGAATACATGAAAAAAGAAACACACAAATCTGCAGTTTAAGAGAATTGCCGAAGTTCCAAGTGAGACTGATGGAGGGGGAGAGCAAGGATAAAGGTGTGTATTTGGTATATTCTGCTAAAATTTTCAACCTATATGGATAAAGAGAAAAATCTTACAAGTTTCCAGATAGGAAGAACAAATGACTAAGAGAGGGAGTGAATACAACCAGACTAGACTCAAACTTTTTACCTGTCCCCTTTTATGTTAGAAAGCAGTAATATGCTTAGACTACTGAGAAGCTAATACTGAGACAAGGATTCTATGCCTAGCCAAAATGACATTTATTTGACAAAATAAAGGAAAGATATTGGTGGATTTGCAAGGATTTAAGACTGTGTCACCCAATAGGATGATTAATTCATCCCGGTCTGTCCAGGACTTCGTCTACATCAGCACTGAAGGTCTGTCTCCTGGGAAACCCCCTGGGCTTAGGCAAACTGGGACAACTGGTCACCCCATAATGTACTCCATATGAAGAAAACTGACATCAAGTGGAAAAAGAAATAGTGACTTTGGGGGTAACATAGTGGTTCTCAACCAGAAGTGTTTTTGTCCCCTTTCCCCTCCCTGGACTTTGGAGATTTTTCTGGAGGTAGTTTTGGTTCGTGCAGCTAGGGAAGATTTCACAACTGAATTCTGCTACTGATACATCAGGGTAGAAGACAGAGATGTTACTAAACATCCTACAGTGCAGAGGACAGATGCCCTTCCCTGCCAAAAGAAGAATTGTCTCCCACAAAATGTCACTAGGGTTGAGGAACTTGTGTTACGGGAAGATTGTGAAATATGGAGAGATTGGTGAAATACAAACCTTGCTATATTCACATGTATCAAATTTAAATGCAGGTGGAGACTCAAAGATTTGTCTTGGAATGTGTAAGGTAAGAGCTAATGAGAGTGTCTTGAAATAAAAGAGATGAGTTGCAAGGAAATTGTAATAATGATCTAAAGTTTCAAAACCGTCTCTACGAAAGCTAATCATTGGGGAAGGGACAGGGGGCTGGTGAGATAAGAGAGGCATTAAAATACTTGAAAAGGTCCCAGTTTGTAAGATCTTAGAGAAGAATATCATAGGTCCTGTTTTCATGCAATAGTGAAAAAATAGGGGTGTTCGTTAGTGCCAGGAAAGGGAAGTTATGGAAGGGAAAATTGTATCAGGACTCCCATATTAACCAAGGGTCAAAAGGGATTGGACAACAGCTCTCAGAACTGTGAGAACTAGAGAAATGATGCAGATGGTTTGGGGGAGAGAATTCTCTTGCCAAACAGAGTTTTGCCAACTGTGATTCTAATGTCACTGTTTTATTTCTGTATAATCTAAAAATCCATAACCTTCAAATAAACACAGGTGGTCTAGATCAAGATCCTTCATTAGGCAGAACAAAAACAATTATTGTGCCCCCACCACCCCCCAAAATTATGTAAACAGGGGCACCTGGGTGGCTTAGTCGTTGAGCATCTGTCTTTGGCTCCGGTCATGATCCTAGGGTCCTGGGATCAAGCCCCAAGTCGGGCTCCCCGCTCAGCAGGAAGCCTTCTTCTCCCTCTCCCACTCCCCCTGCTTGTGTTCCTTCTCTTGCTGTCTCTCTCTCTGTCAAATAAATAAAATCTTTAAAAAATTATGTAAGCGGATCTATGGGGTTGTGATGATTGGTTACTATTTGTCTCCTTACCTAGACCCTAGTCTTCATGAGGGGAGGAATGGGTCTCTTCTCACTTGTCGTCACATCCCTAGTACTCTATGAATGTTTATGAAACAAACAAAAACACCCTCTCAATCTGTATTATAGGACTAGATACAAGGAGTAAAAAGCCTCTAGCAACATAATATTTGTGAGAAGTCCAGGAGGTTGTATAATCCTACTGAGATTTTGAAAACGGAACAAAGGAGAAAGTAAGAAGAAAACGTATGACATTTCAATCCAGTGAAGGCTGACTTGAAAACTTGAAAAAGATTCAATTTGCATAACATAAAACTTGTGAAAGAAACTTCCTCCCTAGGCCAGGGTTGCCAGATTTAGCATATAAAAATACAGGACACCCAGGGAAATCTGAATTTCAGATAAACAATGAATAATCGCTTGCACAAGTATGTCTCAAATATTGCAAGGAGGATGCTTATACTAAAAGGATATTCATTGTTTATCTGAAATTCAAATTTCCCTGGGTATCCTGTATTTTACCTGGTGACTCTACCCTAGACCATAATCAATATTTCTTGACCAGCTGGAGATTATTCAGAAGAAGGGTTACATTTTTTTTCAAGTTAGTACTTTAAAAATATTTATTCAAACATAATGGCTATTGATTGTTTTAGCAGCAAACATCTTCTAGAAGGTTTTTTTCCTGTGCCCTTTAAATTGTATTTTTCCTCCCACCTCATTCCATACATTTTTAGAAAGTATTTTATTTATTTGAGAGGGAGAGAGAGAGAGTGAGTACATGAGTGCCCCCATTCTGTACTTTCAAAGAGAACTTGATCTTGCCTTCTGAGTTTTTTCTGGAATATAGCCCCCAAGGTTGATGAGAAAGTGCTGTAGTCGTAATAGTAAAAACAAATTATATTTGTGTGGTGCTTTTACTTCTGCATTCATCTAACGTTCGCTGTAGTGAAGCACGTAATATTATCTCCATTTCATAAACGAGGTCAAAGCTATGGTGTACTCATGATCATTGCTGTGCTAGTAGGATGCTACTGAGGAAAAAAGTAGGGGCCAACAAGGATGACCAGCCATGAGCGCAAGGCGCTGACCCCAAGGAAGCCAGGTCTGAGAGTGCAAAGCCAATGAAGACAGTTGGGTTTTATAATCTAACACGAGGCTGCTCTCTTCCATGTGAAAAGTAAAATATTTGATAACGCCTGTCAAAAGATGTGAAGTTAGAACATTCGCCTAAGGCACTGATATATAAAGATACAAAATACCAGAGTGAATTGGGAAACAGATACCGGATGTAACTTTTAAAAGGAAATAACCAAGAAATAGTTACATAACATGGGTGCCTGGGTGGCTTCGGCTCAGGTTATGATCCCAGGGTCCTGGGATGGAGTCCTGTATCTGGGTCCTTGCTTGGCAAGGAGCCTATTTCTCCCTCTGCCTGCCTCCCCAACCCTCACTTGAGCTCCCTCTCTCTCTCAAATAAATAAAATCTTTTTTAAAAAAGTTACATAACTCTTGGGTTTCTTGACCTAATCATGCATAAAAAAGAGATTAGGCATGTGGAGGATGTTTTGAATTTGGTTCCTTTAGTGAAAGCTATTCTGTGATTTTTTGTTGTTGTTGTTGTTGGTCCTGCCCCTCACCTAGAAGGAGGGACTAAAGATGGGTAGAAAGTGTCAGCCCCGAGGCTCAAGGTGTGGGCCTTCCATGTACTTATTGACTGACCTCTACCTTCCAGCTCCAGAAATTGAGAGGGAAACAGAACTGGGTCAAAAAAATGCTCTGGAGCTGGACAAAGGGGAGTGGGGCGGGCCTGCACTCCCTTTACTGTGGCCAAGGGGACATGAATGTTTTTTGCAAAAGAGATAAGTACTACCTACCTGGGGAGAAAGTCAACCCGGAGCCATGTTGGGTCCTGGGAGAGTGAGGGCATGCCAACAGAGACTCTGTGTGCAACGAACCACTAGGAAACCAGAGGCCAAGTGGGGCGCATTAGCTGGAAGAAGAAAGTGCATGGCTGACCACAAGAGTGCCACAGTTGGGTTCTTGCAGGAACCCCCAAGAGGGTACACGAAGGAATCCGTTCTCAAATTTACCATGTCCAGAGAGCTCAAAGCCTGTTTATGATCTTACCAGGTAAGTTAGAACATTCTGCTTCTCTTTCCCCCACTTCATCGTCGTGTTCCAGCTCAGAGGAGAATATGGTAGGAACTCTGGAGCTGGCAGTGGCGGTGGAGGTGATCACAGAGAGGGTAAATGAGCTCAAGGGGCATGTCCATGACATGCCTAGCTGGGAGAAATGAGAGAGATGCATCTCAGCGCTGAATGAAGGTTGAAGACATCCTAATTTCTGTTTTGAGTCATGTGAGATGACTGTGGGAATTTCTAAGCATGGCCAACAGTCATGGGGCTCTACTGGAGTTTTCTTGAGTGGTGGGACGAAAAGGGCTTCCCCATAATTTTGGAAGGACAGTGGGAGAATTCTAAAATTATATCCTGGTTATACTTCAAAAATATGTAACATATGAACATTGCTCATCTTAATAATAAAACAAACCCCCATAAACCCACCTATTTGACTAAAGAAATACAACATGCCTAGGACCCTTGAATTCCCATGCAGAAGCTCCCCCATCCCATTCTTTACCTCTACTTGATCAATATCCTGATACTTGGTTTATTTTCGTTACCTTTCTTTGCAGAAGTATGCTGTATGAAAGTGTTCTATAATGTGATATTTGATTTGAACTTTATTAAATGGTGTGAGACCAGATGTATATATTTTCCTATGACTTGCTTATCTCACTAGATATTAAGCTATTAGGATTCATCCACGTTGAAGCATCTAGCTATAATTTCCTTATATCCACTGCTCTACAGTATTCCATTGTGTGAATATGCAGCAATGTATTTATTGATCTTCCTGTCAATAGACTGGATTGCTATCTTGAACATGGGCTCATGTACGAGGGTTAACTTAGTGCTTATAGCTCAGAGTGGGATTGCTGGGTTGTATAGTATCACTTTTTAATTTTTACCAAATTGTTTTCCAGAGTAGTTGAATTCAATTATAACCTCCCTCTTCCACCTGAAACCCCCTGTCTGTGCCCCTCAAGAGTTCCCATTTCTTCTCAGCCCAGGTAATACTTGCTATGGTCAGTCAGACTTTTTAAATATTTGCCAATCTAGTGGGTTTAACATATCTCATTGTGGCTCTAAGCTGTATTTTCATGATCACTAATGGGCCTATTTATCACTGTTATAAATTAGTCCAATTCTGTAATGTAATTAAATGCAATTGTAGAAATCAGTTGGAAAGGCAGAATTAGATGGGTCACTCTATTTGTCTCTAATTTGTACTTCATCTCCTGCAATGCATGATGAATTCTTATGGGAGAAAGTCAATCTGATTTTGGAGTTAGCCAAAAATGGCCCTGGGGGCTCCAGGACCTATGTGGGCACGTGGGCACATGATGTGGCCATCTTATCCTTACTGCCAGAGTATACCTATGGGAGGCTCTGCTGGCCACACATGTGCCTGAGTCTTTCCCAGGTTTATTTTTTCTCTGTTGCTGGGTCAGTGGATGGAGAGTGAAAGGATGGTTTGATCATCCCCTTTACAGTGTCCATATTGCCAGCAATGGGGACTTGAGCTCAGGAAATACAGTCCTTGATGTCACCCCTTTCCAAAGAAGTTATTAAGAATCTCCCAGAAAGCCTTTGTTTACTATCCTGACACTAGTTTGGTTTCCTAGAAACAAGTGCTCCCTAATCCCTTGTGTTATAATCTGAGCACCCCCTCCTTTTTTTATTTTTCTTTTTAGTTATCAGCATCCTCTGAGTGGCACAGTTTTCCTTTTTGGCTTACATTCTGACTTTTCGCCTGTAAGGAAATATATTATAGTTCAAATTTCCTTCAGTTACTAAGTTGTAGTGTATAATTTGAGATTTAAAGGTCTGACATGTCTTAAACCCACACTGAAGAACTTTGAGTCACTGTGTTCTGCATCTGTAGTGCTTCACAACATAAGTAGTCTACTCTCTTCTCCAGAAGTCATACTTACCTCCCTTTGTTAATTATCCTGGCCATGCTATCTGTGGCAGGCTGAATAAAAGCCCACAGGGTTTTTGAGAATGTTGTACTAGCAGAAACGATGCCAGCTTGGACTGAAAGAGACAGAGAGAGGCCAAATGAAAGAAGGCGGAGGTTCTAGGTTCTATGAGTAGGAGATAGGCTGACGAAACACTCAGTTGTGGATGCCTGTTACCCTCCAAGAAAAGAGATGACTTCAAGGGTGGATCTGTGGGCCAGGAACCACAGAAAATCATCCCTAGGTCCAAAAATGTAATGCAATTTTTGCCTGGTTGTGTTTGAACATTGGTTGGGACCAAAGACTTATTTTTTCCATTCATCTTCATCGTTTTTGAAGGTCAGTGCCTGTCACTGTATTCCTATGCATGGCCCATCATAGTTTTGGAATATATAACTTGTTTTCTTATTTTACAAGTTGACAGGAAGAGAGGAATTTTGCTGCTGGGTGGGTTACATGCAGAGACTCACCTATACCTGATTTGGGTAATTTAGATGAGATTTGGGGGTTTAGAGCCAATGAGACTTGGGTGAGAGTTTGGACTTGTAATGAGCTAAGGCCTTTGGGGAACTTGGGATGGGGCTGATTGTGGGTTGTATGTGGGATGGGTGTGAATCTTTGGGGGCCAGACGGTAGACTGTGGAAGGCTGAAAAATGACCCCCCAAATAGGTCCATGTCCTAATCCCCAGCACTCAAGACTGTTACCTTATATGGCAAAAGGGCCTTTGCAGCTGTAATTAAGGATCTTGACATGACAGATATCCTGAATTTCCAGGTGGGCCCAATGCATTTACAAGGGTCCTTCCAAGAGGGAATGAGGAGGAGTCAGAGGCAGATGAAAAGGCCATGTGAAGCAGACTGAAGCAATAGGACCACGAGCCATGGGATATCAGCAGCTTCTAGAAGGTGAAAGAGAGAAGGAACAGATTCTTCCCTGGAGTCTCCAGAAATAACCTGTTCTGCAGGCACGTTGATGTTAGCCCTGTAGGACTCGTTTTGCTTTTCTGACCTCCAGAGCCCTACGATGATAACTTTGTGTTGATTTAAGACCCTAAGTTTGTGGAATTTGTTATCACAGCACTAGGAAACTAATACTCCATCTGTTGGGCCAGGGTCCTGAAATGCTCTTGTACATTCAAGAATGGAGCAGTTGTGGGAAAAAAAAAAATGAGGAAGGAGACTCCTTTTTCCCCCTGGGTGGACTGTTTCATTATAATTGGTGAATTTTCCTTTTCTCAAACAAACAAACAAACAAACAAACAAACAAACAAAAAAACAACTTTAAATGAGCTCTAAAGAAGAAACTAAATTATGTGAAGCCTTTTATAAAATAAATGTTCTATAATGGAGCAGATACGACATGGGCTATAATATTTCAACTTTTCCTAAAGATGTAAATGAACTCCATTTAAAACTCCCCCTTCATGGAAGGCCTAAGGCCTCTTAGGAAAATAACTAGCAATGTTGCATAATATTGCATTTGCCAAAATGGCAGGAAGATCGCATTATTAATATTCCTATGAAATCCTAATAGGGAAAAATGCCATGGTTAGAACTTGAGAGGTAAGTTTTTGATGGCATTGGTTATTTAGAGCAGGTTTGGACAGATCTGGCAAGACACTGAAGGAAAATGTGTGAGCTTTTGATTTAGGAAGAAAATTCTTCAGAGTGAGGTCTTCCATATCATGTGTACTTTCTTCTTTTGCTTGATCAGAGATGCCAAGCATACAACATTTAACTCATGAATGGATGGGTCTATGGATACAAAGTTTCCAACTGGAAAAGACATCTGAAAAATAGATTTGGACATTGTGGTATCTATGTTGTGGAGACAACTAACTTATTAGATAGCATTTTTTTCTCTTACCATTTGGGTTGTTTTTTGTGTTGTTTTTTTTTTTTTGGAAAATTAAATACCAGTATTTATGGTATGTGTGTCAATCACAGTCCCATCAGGAACCTAGATATGTGTGTTATGCATGTGATGAAAGATCTGAGAGCCAATCAGAGACAGTGGGGAGACCTATCGATCAGGTATGGCAGGATGATGCTTCTTCCTTTAGTTCTAGAGGGCTGAGAGGAAGAAGTGGTGTGTGATTTCCTACTGTTGTTGTAACAAATCACCATAAACGTACTAGCTTAAAAATAGCACAAATTTATTATCTTATAGTTCTAGAAGGCACAAGTCCAAAAGGGGTCTCCCTGGGCTAAAATCAAGGTGTTAGCAGGGCTGCCTTCCTTTTTGGAGACTCTAGGGGAGACTGTTTTCTTGCCTTTCCAGCTTTCAGCGGTGGCCCACATTCCTTGGGTACTGGCTCCCTTCCTCCATCTGCAAAGCTGGCAATGGCTGGCTGAGCCTTTCTCATGTTACCTCATTCTGACATTGGCTCTCCTGTCCCCTCTCCCACATTTAAGAGCCTTTATCCTTAATCCATGATACTCCAGGATAATCTCCCAATTTTGAGGTCAGCTGATTAACAACCTTAATGCCACCTGCGACCTTCATTCACCTTTGCCAAGTACCAGGACGTTTTCACAGTTTCTGTGGAGTGGGACACTCCACAGAAGTGGGACACTCCACAGAAGTGTGGGTTTAGGGACGCCTGGGTGGCTCAGTTGGTTGGACGACTGCCTTCGGCTCAGGTCATGATCCCGGAGTCCCGGGATCGAGTCCCACATCGGGCTCCCAGCTCCACGGGGAGTCTGCTTCTCCCTCTGACCTTCTTCTCGCTCATGCTCTCTCTCACTGGCCCTCTTTCAAATAAATAAATAAAATCTTAAAAAAAAAAAAAAAGAAGTGTGGGTTTAAACCAATCCCAATTACACCTTGATCTTGGACTTCCAGCCACCAGAACCAGAAAACAGAAAACAGAAAATCAGATTCCTGTTATTTAAACCACCCAGCCTGTGGTATTTTACTGTGGCAGCCCTAGCAAATGGTCGGCAGACCATTATTTTGCCTTCTTCAAGTGATATTGTTGGGGCTGGTAGTCAATGATACAGTAGGAGCTGGGCCAAAGCAGGAATTACGACCGAGGATGGAGAGGCAAGGACAAGACAGTAGAAGGGGGAGAGAAAGAAATTCGTTAGCTCCTCACTGCACTGTGGGAAGGTTTTGCTAGGTACACTCCTGGTTCCAAACATTTGACTTCTCTCTTTTCCATTCTTCATGTGGAAATCTCAAAAACCCTTTATTGGGTGCTAGAAAATATATTTTTCTTCTATTTGTATGTTACTGCATATATGGCAACTATAAACAACTTTATGATGGGTACTAGCCTAATGGAAAAAAGACCAACCTTATTGAAATTAGCATATGGAGGGGTGCCTAGGTGGCTCAGTTGGTTAAGTATTTGCCTTCGGCTCAGGTCAGGATCCCAGGCTCCTTGCTGGGCAGGGAGTCTGCTTCTCTCTCTCCCTCTGCCCCTCCCAATCTCTCTCTCTCATATAAATAAATAAAATCTTAAAAAGAAAGAAAGAAAGAAAGAAATTGGCATAGGGAGCCACATACAAATCCTTTCCTTTTATCAGGAGCTGGTCTGAGTTGTTTGAAGGAAAAATCATGCCATTAGAGCCATTCTCCATTAGCACTTTTTCAAAACAATGGGTAGTGTGATGACTTGTACTCCAGCCCCCATAACTACACCATTCTTCCTGGACTTAGGCCAAATGAGATGGGTTTGGGAGTTCAAAACCTATGTGCCTTATTCAAGCCTTTCCCAAATACTGGGGGAAAAATAGCACATTATAATGTGCTCAGTAATCAAAAGGAAAAAGATCATTTTCATGTCACCCTGCAGAAATTTACAGCAAATGGGATTCAAAGGATTACTGCATGAAGGAAATGCCAATGTTAAATCTGTAGACAGTCTCCTTAGCACTGCATGTCATAAATTAAAAACAAGCACTGGTGAGAAGGTGTGGTGGAGGAGAAAATAGCAAGGCACCCAGCAGATCTTCGTGTACCTTTCTCCCTGGAACACACACACTTGGTTGTTCTTTCTTGGGGCCCCTTCCCCACCCCAGCGAGAAGTCACTGCCTTTATCCACTGTGGTCTGGCTTTCTTAGGCTACCTTACAATGCCATTTCAGCAGCTCACTGCAATGCCAGCATCAGGTGTCACACCTCCTGGGGTGACCGGGTTAATGGCTGTGCTGTTTTCCCTGGAGAAGCAGGGATGGACAGGCCAGCCTTTGTCTCTGCCAGGAGAGGTCTGGTTATAAAACTTCATCCCAGACAAGGTGCCTGGGAGCAGTGGGGTTCTCAGTCACCTGACCATTGCTCCTTCTGTGCTTGGCCACCAGCTCTGGGGCAGAGACGGGAGCCTTGGGCTCACTGTGCAAAGCCAGGTGAGGGAAGGAAGATGCATCTCTCTTTCCTTGCCTTCCTTCCCAGTTTGGTTTGGTCCTGGCAGTCAGACTCGTGAATGGCTTTTTGCTGGAATCGCCAGAGACTCCAGAGGTGCTCGGCTCCAAGATACCTGTGTGTTAGGAGCTGGAGGGGAGATGTTCACTCATCCCTCCCACCACTGTATTTCTGATTCGGTGCTGTAGGGCATTTGCGTTGATGTTGGACGTGAACATGCTTCTTGTCTTACTGCTACCATTTTGATGACCACGGTATAGACCACAACTAGTATTCCCTAAACTCTATACACTGTGAAGTGCTTTGCAACATTGGTTCTCAGAAAAACTCAGATGATGTTACTATTTCCTTCTCTCTTAAGCATGAGTAAAGTGAGACTCAAAAGGGTGGGTAATACTTGTGGGTGAAATTGTGCTCCCCCCACCCCACTTACATGTTGAAGTCTTAACCTCTAATACATCAGAATGTGACTAAATTCAGACATAGGGTCTTTAAAGAGGGAATTAGATTGAAATGAGGTCATTAGGGTGGTCCCCGAGCTAATGTGACTAGTGTCTTCATAAGAAGAAGAAATGAGGACACAGACACACACTCAGGGAAGACCAGAGGAAGACCCTGGGGGGAGGCAGCCATTTGTAAGCCGAGGACAGAGGCCCCAGAAGAAACCAATCCCGCTGACACCTTGATCTTGAAGTTCCAGCCACCAGAACTAGAAAACAGAAAATAGAAAATCAGGTTTCTGTTATTTAAACCACCCAGCCTGTGGTATTTTACTGTGGCAGCCCTAGCAAAGTAATACCGTAACATTCCCAAGACCATGCACTGGGGAAATCTGCATATTGAACCCCTGTTTTCAACTTAAAACTTATAATTTTTCTATAGTGTGTCTCAAGTACCACATACAAACACTAGTTGATCTTCTGAAAAGACACGTTTTAAAATACTGGATATGTATTTATCTCCCTTACTTTTGATAACACGTACCAAATTTTGAAAGAAGTCACTCCTCAACCCGACCTTACGCTACTCTGGTATCCAGTTATGTCTAGGTGAGCTGTGAAATTTTAAAAACAAAACTCGAGTTTTCTTTAATTAAAGGGGGGGAAAAAACCCAACTATGCAAAACAGCTTTTGGTTTTTAGGGGCAGTAGGCAGGTTTCAGGAAATCAAACAAACAATACAGTTTGGAAATTCCCCCACAGAATGGGGCTTTCTGACCCCACAGCAGGAGCAAGCCATCTCTCCCAGAAGTGGAACACTTTTTATTTTCCCAAAGGATTGAGACGCTGGGCACCGGGGGAGGGGGAGGGCTTGAAAGTGGGCTCAGGGCAGGCCTTTGAGATGTACCATAGAGGTGAGGTGTCCTTTTCCAAACTGGGAGCCTGAGGGCAGGGGAGTTGGGAGGCAGCCCTGATTTGCCTCCCCCTCTATCCCCCCCCCC